>VOQZ01002283.1:0-12135 GCA_008079305.1 Phytophthora palmivora
TTCATTGGGTTAGTCCACTGTGTTTGTCGTGCGTTGGTATGCGTTTCGTATGAGTGTGTTGTTACATATAGCGGTATGGTATTGGGTGGGAAAGGTGGCATGAAGGTTGCAGTGTGCACCTGTAAATTTGCAGTTGGTGGGGTATTGAGTGGGTTGGTGTTTACGATGCAGTAGTGTTTGTGTGCAGTAGTGTTGTGTGCAGTAGTGTTTGTGCAGCAGTGTTTGTGGAATGTGGTGCGCATAGAGGTGTGTGAAGTTGTGTGGGTCGTGGCAGTTTGTGGTTGACAGTAGTTGGTGTCTTTCGTTTGTGATAACTTGTTGTGTACGTGTGGTTGCGGTTCTTGTTTGTTGCTTGTTGTTGTGTGGCGATTGATAAGGATTTATGTGGATTTCGTATAGTGAATTGGTGGTTGTTGAATTGGTGAATTGGTGAGTGGTGAATTGGTGAGTGGTAGTATTGGTGAATTGGTGGCGTGGAGTTGGCGATGAATGGAATGGTGAGTAGTAGTATTGGCGATTGTGGGAGTACGTGATATGAAGTATATGTTGATGACGAGGTGGTGTGTGAAAGTGGAGGCGAGTTTGAAGGGTGAAGAAGCTAGGTGTGAGTGTGCGTACGTACTGTACATGTGTGATGTGGATGGTGGTGTTCGCAACGTGGACAGTTGTGTTGTGTGAAGGTTGTGATGGCGGCAGTCAGTAGTAGGAGAAGTTCCAAGTGGAGAGGCGAGTGGAAAGCCACGTGGGTTGAAGCGGAGGAGCATGGTGATCAAAGTTGCGGTTCCAGTCCCCGTGTGTGGGGTAGAAAAGGAAAGATGGGTGGTCCTGTACATCAAGCACAGAAGCAGCGCCGTGCTTGGTGATTACCACCAAAGATATTTCAACTACGCTGCAGCATGTGAAGCAAGGTGACCCCCACGTGTGTTCTCGAACGACACCAAGGCGCGACGGACCTGGCCGACCCATCGCGCTCAAGATCTCGCTGCCAAACACTGAGGGCCCAGTAAACCCGCTAGTGTTCATGTTATCCCTCCGAAGCGCAAGGGAAAGGTGCACCCTTCGCTCTCAGCTCAAGCAACCACATAAGAAAGACGGCAAACACACTGGCACGTCTCAAAGGCTTCTATAGGTCAGCTAATAAGCTCAAATAGAAGGCCATGAACACTACCACCTGAATGAGGAGTCCTGATAGCACGTTTCCTCTAAGCAAGGTGCTCGTATGACCCCGTCACAGATATTCTGGCTCAACAATGCTGGTATTGTTACCTGTCGGATGGTTAAAGATTTCTACCCAAGGTACGTTGCTTAGATATCAGAGATATTCGTGCAAGGTACACCATTAAAGCATCAGATATATTCGTGCTGAGTTTTACCTTACCCACATGTATCAAACACACGTTGATATCAGCAGTGGTTTACGTCGGGAAGTAGCAGTAGCTGGTGTGATGCAAGTACTCGTGGATTGGAAAGTGTTTTTGAGTCAAGACTTCCTGACTCGCTGTGCGACATACTCCAGTAATTGTGTTCATGCTAGCAGGAATAAATGCATGAATTCCTGATCGATTATTTGCGACTACACTAGCCAACAAGAGATTGGTGCATGGATCTCCAGTCATTCTCTTGAGCACGAAAATGACTCAAACCGCGAGCAGGAAACACTGCTATCACGTACTAAGCGTGCATGTGCACAAGAAGCGAGACAAAGGCATTACTGAAAGCTCCTTTCTATTGATGGATAGTGTACCATGCTCTATCCGACAACTTCTTGAGATAACACAGCGTCTTAACCTCCTCCGATTGATATCGTGTACAGACATGTGGCTGCAGTCAGGATACCATCATGTTAATCATTATACTTCCACGTTCTCTCTTGGATCAGCACTCTTCCATGCGATCTTGAGACTCTGCCACAGCTCATACTCATGGGTGGGTGCATAATAGTTGTCACTCCAAGTGTTTAAAGACTTGTACTTGTTGCTGGTTTGCCAAGCTTGAAAATCTTATAAAACACGTCAGGGGTGACGCCATCCTTCATCAACGTTTGCGCGCTACTTTCGTAATCCTGGTTTGACGAACTACCTTCTTCAAGTCCCCCTTAAACTTCCGGTTCGCAGACCAAGTCTTGTAACTCGTGGCGATCTTCTTGAAAAACTCTGGTACTGCCAGCCTCTCTTCGTCGATCTGATTGGGAGACTTCGCTTCCTCTCGAAGCATTCGTTTTCCATTCAAATCTGCATCACCAGTCCTCGTTAACTCAATGACATCCTCAGAGGGACGCAGCTTGAACGTGGCCCCAAGACCGCATTTGTGGTAAGAACTGTGATAACAGCCAGGAGCAGAACGAAATTGGTCCGCATCGATGAGTTCAGTCGTTCTGGCTGAGGGTAACTTGGAGAATGAAAAGAGCAAACAACAAATGACAATTGAAAACAACGGAACCACGATAGTCACTATTAATATTAGCACTGGATGGAACTAATCATAAGACTACCGTCGTACCGTCATATGTAGGTAGGGTCCAGGTTGTCAACTTGAAACGTACCAGTTGTATTACGATATCATACACAGCATACCGCCAATCCGAACGGCGTTACCGCAACCGTAGTACACATTTTACTGCAACCATAGCCAAAAGCAATCTAAAAACCAGCTGTTCTACGGTAATATATTAATACTTTGTCCGCGTCATTTATAATTATATTATAATGTCGCGGCCACGTCGCCTTCATCACCTTTAACCCTTTCGTACTCAACTGCCATTTCACGCTGTTTCCAAACCTGCGAGTAAAACACCTTCGAAAGGGGGCATTTTGCCCCCTTTCACAAAAGTTCAAGCGGTCATCCTACCTACTAACAAATCCTCAACCTGATACCAGACCCTCAAGGAGGGACGGCCGAACTGTACAACAACTGTACCGCTGCCTATGCCGACTTGTTCGTCAATGCGATACACAGCAATCCCCGACAATATAATATATTGCCCGGGTAGAATACCCAGGTATTCACAGCATTTTTAATACAGAATTCTCCGGTACATCGGGAATGGCTGATGTAGAGCGCGAATTTACAAATTGTGCACAGGGACCGTTCCACGCTATATAAGGGTATTAATATTTTGTTGATAGCTGAGGACACTACGTGTTGTTATTCAATGCTACCAAAGCATCGCATTGGCGCAGGGCACGGTAGAGAGCTGACTTGAACGGAGGGCAGGACAAAATGAAGGGTCGAGTTGTCCATTATGTAGTAACGTCATTATGTGGAGTAGCGCGATGGCCTTACGAGCTTTTGTTGCGGAGTCAAACACTGATAATGGTTCTTTATTGGGGTGCAGCCATGGGACCTTCGATTAGTGTGGTTGGATGGTATAAGCGCAGCATCTTCCTGCAATACATAATGCTCAATGTGAGCCTTCCATTTGCCACCACAATGTAGCAACTCATGCATGCAGGTAAGCTCTTCCTGCAGACTGCGCAAGTTGCAAACTGTCACGTAATTCAGAATACATACCAGTTTTGCATCAAACTCCCATCACCACTGACTCGTGAAGGAATATATCGAATAGCAATTGTCATAATCCAGCAAACTGTCATTTCTGACACAATATTATAGCCTATCAAAATTAATCTTTTGCCAACCTTGTCATATCCGACATCAAATTGGTGGTCCAGACAGTGAGACAGATTTGTCGGACACACTGAAACCAGCATGGAAACAGATTTTGGCACACTAAGTTCCCAATGGGCAAAGGACGACTGAAGCACAGCAACGACGGCATTCCACACACTCCTTACTCTGCAACCTCCTCGCTCCGCAAATAATGAGTCTCCGCTAAAAAAAGAGGCGACGATCCTTTTTCTTTTACTGCATTATAATGAGGTGCTTTCGGCACCCATTTTCTTAGCGCTAGTCACGAGAAAAAACAGGAATATTGAGGTAGTTCTAACTGAGTTGTGTATTACGTTAGGAAATCTATAAGCTAAAGAGGGGCTCCGGCTGAGATGTTTGGCTGGAGAGCTTATGGTTTGTGGGAAATCCAGCACTTCTGGATTTCCCGTCAGTCAGCACCAGTGCTCTCCCTTCTTCCTCTTCCTTCGTGTCAAGCCAAGACTGAAATAGTTGCACTTTTAGTCATTGGTTGTTAACACGAAGTAACACACTTCAGAATTGGTACGGATAAGGTTGAGGGAAGCTAATGTATAAAGTTGTTTGCTATGAAGCAGATGCGCCAAGCAAATTTAAATCAATGTGTAACAAGAAGTAGCGTGAAAAGTTACTACTGACAAATTATAGTTGATTGTCAAATCAGACATTTCTCCATCCAGCCGTTCTATCCACTTTTTGCCTTACCTGGATGTACCATGCCTTGCCTCCAGGCTGCTCTTCAGAAGCAATTCGTTCAGTGTGTGTTGACGGTCTTGGTTTTAGCAGTTCACATTGCATCGACTGTTTTGTATTGTACAGCGTGCCAGATGACATCCGTAACCGAGTAGATATCCACGCTCGTACTACAAAAATATTGAAAGAATCACCCCTCACCTCGTGAGCTGTCAAACGGTATCTACTTCAGCGCCCGGGCAGTTTGGACAAGTACTATCTACTGAGGTATTGTGATACCAACCTGTGAGGCTGCCTCTGCCTAACACGTAGTGGCAGTATATGTTTCCGTCACAATTCACTTCTCGACTCACGAATCAAGCCCCTCTAGATTTCTATCAGTATTTCTCGGAATCGCTTCGCAATTTTGCACCTCGTTCTTATAAAGGACGCTTTTATGTTGCTTGACTCGTGGTTGTTATCTACCAATATTCCCATTGAGCGCATATCATGCTACTTATTTCCCTTCATCGTCCTGGCATAGTTAACCCTCTGCCAATTCTCGTAGATCTTGCGGGGAACGGGCAATTTGACAGCCATTTCGGCTAAAGAAGCGAGCTTGACCCTCCAGTTTAGCTTTCTTGCTACGTGTTCGGGTGCTTCTACACGAAGATTCTGGACAGCATTCACGTGGAGCATCACCATAGCGAATAGAACGAAGATCTTGGCGATACCTGAGAAGCCCATAACGACGAAAACTGGGAGAGATGGTTGCGTTCTCGATTGAGTAAATTCGGAAATGAAGGAAAGCAAAAACGTTGATTAACTGATTACCTACTTCTCAATTTTGGAGGTTTATGATTTTGGTTTAATTTGTTTCAATGGGCCATGTTCGAACATGGGTTTTGGTACTCCAGACCGTCGTAACAGATATATGACAACGGCTGAATTCATGTAGCATATCATGGTTCTTCTCTCGAGCCAATCTCACTGTGGATCAGCAACTGGCTTGAACGATTCGTTCAATAGTGCCTCCTCGTTGACGAGGCACTAGTAATCGAGGATTAGAGCTACGTGCATGTAGTGTCTGCAGGAATGAAGACACGGATGGGGGAGCCGGCGGAGCTCCCTGGTAGTTTAGCCTTATTGTATTGCGTGTAATTGCAAAGTGATTCTCTCTACTACAGTACTTGCTACTCTAGTTGGCGTCGGAGGCGTTCCTGGCGTTCAACTCGGTTGGTTGGACGCCGTTCGTGTCATCAGCCTTGTCGTGATGCACATCAATGCGTCGACATCGTTGTCGTGATGCACATCAACATGTAGACAGCATTGTCGATATGCAGATGCAGCCGTTCAGGTGCACTGCAACTTATGTTCAACAATTGCAGCAAGCTGGAGCTGGCTGGTCATGGATCCACTACACTGCCCCTCCAAGCTTGGTCCAGATAATGCAATGTGTGCTGATGACGACTACTGAAATTGTTCAGTTTATGTAATCAACGTTCGACAGTCCTGATCAGATGTACCCATAGCCTGTCTATGTAACAAGTGTTACAGGTGCAACCTGTTGAAGTTGATTATGATTAATTGTTTTGACCTCAATATTGATTTGTACAATACGGGAGTTGGTGCAACATGTTTGCACAACATGTATCTACATGGTAGAGCCACCAAATAGCCGAGAGAAGAAAATTGTGGATTTTGGCAAAAGTACGCAACCGTTTTGATTGAAATTTTTACTGGTAGTCTTTCCAGTACTTGCGCACCTTAGCATCCTGATTTTGGATGTATTTGTCTAGGAGAACCTTGACTTCTGTAGCCAAAGATTTAAGAGGTTCCCACGAGTCTTCCACAGACTCCAAGCCTTTCCAGCTGACTAGAACTTCGTAGTCCTTGATGGAGGCGTTCCACCGATGGTTTTGAACCCATTTACGGCCAGGACGATGCCCTGAGAGGCGATGTGCTCTAGAATTTCCTCAGTTACGTTAAGCTGACTGTCAGCATAGAACTTCAGACGTGATGCATGTACATCAGACTCATCTCCAGATACTAAATGACTGATTCTGAATGAGTGAGAGTCGGCTCGGACCACTTTGTATGGTCCTTGCCACGTGACCAGGAGCTTGTTGCCCTTTTTCTCATCTACACGTGAGCGTAGTACATAATCCCCAACGTCGAAGTTGACCACGTTCTCACCTCTTTCTTTCCTTTTATTGAGGAGTCGCTGTTTGAGGCGGTGGTCGGCGATAGGTTGGTGCATTGCGCACAGGCTAGCTCGTAGTTCCGCTAGGTGTTTGTCAATCGCTTCCGAAGTGTCGGGCAGAGTGACCAGCTTTTTGCTGTCTGGGTGATAGAACTCTGCAAGTGGCGAGGGACAAGGTAGTCCAGTGAATAGTTCAACCGGTGCTCGATTGCCGAGCGAGGGAAGAGCTGTGTGGTTCAGGCTGGCTTGAACCAATGGCACTAAGTAGGTCCAGTCTTTGGTTGATATTTGTACTCTAGGAGCATGGCTCGTAGTACTTGTAGGATGTCGCGGTTGACTCGTTCTACAGACCCATTAATCCATGGACTGTAGGCTAAAGTGAAATGCTGTTGGCTTTTTAGCCTTCTCGAAAGTTCCGCTACCACTTCGTTTTTAAAGTGGCTGCCATTGTCGCTAACCCACATTGGTGGTGCTCCAAATCGGCTATGCCAGTCGAGGATGGCAGCAGTAGCTACAGCACTATCCGCTGCATCACCCACCACCAACTCACAGAAGTGCGTCGCGTGATCCTTTAGCACCAGTAGGGTACTTACTGTCGCCAAAAGAATCGCCGAGTGATAAGAAATCCCAATGTAGGACTCCATTTCGTTCATTGCAATCGATTGTCTCGCTCCACGGTCTTTTGATCATCTTCCCCGCCTTTGACATGTGGACACAACATGCACGTCGACACGAATGTGTGCACGACGTTTCGTAGGTCTGGGATATGAAACAGTTTCCGTAGGTGGTTGACCATTGCCTGCTCACCACGATGGCCTTGTGCCCCGCAGTGGGCGATCACACAGAGTCGCTGTGTGAGGTCTACACAAGCATGAGGGACCCAGATGCGCTGGTCCACTCGCAACACCTTGTGTTTGTCAGGCATCGCACCGGCAGGTGCTTGTTGTTGCTGCTGTGAAGTCCTGAACTCAGCTAAAGTTGGCCATGTGAAGCCCTCCGCGTCTAAAGGTCGCAGCGCCGATGGCTTCTTCGTTCTCGCTTTCAATTGCTTCCTTCTGCTCTGAGCACGAGTGAAACGCTTCAGGTGCACCGTCGTCGCCCGCTGGCCTGCCCACCGCGAAAGCATATCAGCCCACACGTTGGAGGCTCCATCCACATGCTCAATGACGTAGCGATAGGACATGAGTTTGAGCGCCCATCGAAGTAACTTCCCGCGAATGTGTTTCTTGATGTTTGTATGCGGCGCGAATACATGGATCAAGTTCCTGTGGTCGCAAAATAGGTGGAACGGCCGTGGTCGCAGCAACAGATAGTCTAACTTCTCGCAGGCAACCACAATGGGATATGCTTCCTTCTCAATCACAGTCCAATTCTGCTGAGAACCGTGAAAGGATCCACTCAAACACGTGAGTAGTTGATGTTTTTGAGCTGTGACAGAGACCGTTGGATCAAAGTCCATTACTTGTGTCAGTACGACCGCATAGCCCATATCGGAAGCGTCAGTGAAAATGCAGGTCGTCGCTTTATCATCAGGTAGCACCAATGTGGCGGATGTCGCCAGTAGATCCTTCACTCGATCATACGTGGCCTTTTCTTCCTGAGATAGTTCGATAGAAATGCCTGCGGCTGCACGTTTGGTCCGCTTCCCATTGCGGAGTGCATTGTCGAGATGCTGTTGTAGGGGCTCTACCGCTCGAGCATAGTCAACAATCGACTCCCGCATCCAGTTGGCGGCGCAAACAAACTGTTGTAGTTGTCCAGCAGTAGTCGGGTACGGCATCGCCCGCAACGTGTTGATCCTTTCCGGATCGTGGGAGATGCCATTGCTGTCAATGATACGACCGCACCACTAACATAACAGATTCTGGTACAAGCTGCTCTTCTTGGCACTGAGTTTCAGGCCAAAAGATGCCACTAGGTCGAAGAAATGCTCCAACTTCAACAAGTAGTTGTCGATATCATCAGCAAAGAGTAATAGGTCATCGATCCAGATAATAAGACACTTATACAAGAGCGGCTCAAAGCACTCCTCCATTGTCTGCTGAAAATGGACAGCAGCATCACAGCACCCTTGGGGTACTCGGCGAGGAGTATATATTTTTGAGTCTGTGATGTATGACATCAACTCTTGGCTAATTTTCGCTAGAGGGAGCTGCCAAAATCCTTTGAGGAGATCGAAGAGTCCATAGTGCCTTTTACCTTTCGTATATTCTAGCAGTGCGCTCATGTGAGGCATCGTACTAATCATCGCCTCGATGAGGTCATTACCAGGCGGTAGTCGCAAGTTTGACGATACTGGTCGTCAGTTGTACCTGGCTTGCGCACTGGTAAAACCGGGCTGGCCCAGCGACTCTGTGGGTTCTCGTATACCCATCCTAGATCGACTAACTTACGATTGAATTCTCGCAAGTACAGACGCACAGCAGGCGGGTAGCGCCGAGGCTTGCTTTTGACTGCTTGTGATCCCTCTTTGAGACGGATTTCTAGCGGTTTAACACACGGCAGGAGGATCGTTACCAAGCTCGATGCGCCAAATGTCATGCTTTGTGGTAATGGCACGAAGCTGCTCCTCCAAATTGCTCGGGAATCCATGCTTGAGTGCCTCTTGAATAAGTCGTTCCACTGCTCCACGAAGGTCACCATCGGTTGGAGGTGTATCAGAGACAGGCACTCGACGTCGGAGTCTGCTATGTCCTCGCCGTCGTCGGTATCGCGCTCTACAAGTTGCTCTAGTTGTCGATCAACATCGATACCCAGCGTTTTTAGTAGTCTTGGCCCAAGATAAACTCAGGTTCATCGTCGTCGATTACCAGACACGCGACCGGATCATGGATTGCAACTGCACCTGCTGCCGTATTGAGCAAGACACGAACTTGCACTGATGCACTACAAACGATCTCATGCTTAGCAACACCGACTATCAACATGGGTGTGTTTAGAGCCGGTCAGCTTGACCGCTGGGTCACGGAGCATGAGCTCTTCAACGTGCTTCCTACTAATGGCAGTCCGGTCGGCACCGGTGTCTGCACAGTAAGGTAACTGCATCACCTCGTTTAGGGTAACATTCTTTTTCTCGTCCGGAATACACTCACGAACTCGCTTTAGGCGAGCCACCTCACGCTTCGTGCCGTCACTTCGCTGTGCACGAAGTTTCTTCCGAATCTCAGCTTTTTCGCTATCGGTTGCACTAGTACACTCCGACAGCCAATGGAGATCGCCGCAATGTGGGCAAGGAGTAGGCGGCTTCTTCGGGCGGTCAATAGCACCTTTAGGTGATGGCCGTGGGCCTGAACCGCTGGATTCGTCCGCCACTCGCTGTTTCTTAGTTGATTTCTTGCCGCCAGAACGTTGGGCCGGACGCTCGGCATCACGGTCCCCACGGTCACGGTCACGCTTGGCTCGACGTTGGCTTTGAAAGCCTTCTCGTGATCCAGCGCCTTCTCCAGAATCAAGTCGTGCAAAACACCTCGTCCTCTTTCGCTTTGCGCGTCTGAAACCGGGCAGTTCGGTCAACTTCCTCCGAAGTGCTTTTGGTTCGAGTGAATTGATCAGTGTGGTGTAGCGGGACCAGCAAAATCTGCGAGATCGCTAGATCCAACTTCCCACCAATGCCCGGACACCGACTAACGAAGGGGGTCCTCCGATGATCCGTGATCTGCTGAACTTGCTCACCTTGTGTACCGTCGGTTGGGCTGGATCTTCCTCTCTTGGTGACTGCTAAGTTGCTCGATCGGTGTTAGTTGAACGTCTTGCGTGACGTTGGGGTCGTAGAGTGGCGTGGAAGTCTTCACACCACTCGCCAGTAGTAGATCCGGAGTCTAAGCGATTAGATCGAGCTTAGATCCGGCGGCCTAGATCTGGATCCGGCCTTGTAGTAATTCCTTTAGTGTTGATTTCCCTTTACGCGGGTCCTTTGATTGCTTGGCGCTTCCTATAGCGCGATCTTAATCGTTGAGAAACCGAAGATCTACCGGCTAAGCAATTAATACCGGATCTTGGATCTGCACTTAGGTAAGATACTAGGAGGTTGGATCTAGCCATATATTATCTAGATATTATCAACCACCCTAGATCTATACACCTAAATCGCTATTAATACCGTAGGGCCAATGTAGTTCCCGTTTCCAGGCGCGTAGCGAAGCACTTGTGTCGTACGATGCAAATTCGGTTCTGATTTAATGTTAGACCTATCCCATCCTGTATCCTATCCTTAACGACACATCGACTGATTACGCTATCCTGATCCTTGTCCTTTCTTGTCCTCACCATCCTGGCAGTCGACATCTTTGCAGATCACCTTGGATCTGAACCATAAACATTAGATCGCTAGTCGCAATGTTGTGATCTGGCCTCTCTTACCTCCCAATATCGTAGTCATCCACCATAATGTCCAGATCACACGTCTCCCGAGTCAGATCATGCCTTAATAAAGCTAGATCACGCTGATCCAATCTCAGATCGGCTAGATCTCCCTTGATCCTGTTGATCTAGGGTTTCCATGCATGATCCGGTGACAATACTTCGTGATAATCATAATTATAACGTATCCGAGCTTATTCCATGCCGTTAACCCCCCAATCATCGTTCATCTTTGCCATAATATCCCTAGATCCCGGATCACTCGGATCCGCCTATGGATCTAGGTTCATGAGCCTTGATCCACATTCCCGATAGACCCACATATGTGAGCCGATCTGGTCTTCACGGATATAGATTATAGCCTAGATCTGGACATCTAGGCTTAGATCACCAGTTTCCCCAGATTATATAGACATACTGTTGCCCCATATTGCAATCACGCAAGTCCCACATCATCCATATCCATACGAGATCTTCTCAGCTCTTTGGATCCGGATACATGTATAGATCGCATGCCAATACATCTATCACGTCCCACCCAAGGTATCACTAATCTCCATCAATCTTATCCATCAACTGGATCCACCACCGGATCCACCCACATCAGCTTGTCATCTACTCCAATCACATCACGTCAGGTCCGATCACGTCCCAATCGGATCTTTCCTGGATATTCCTTGCCAAATCTTTCAAATCCACTTCACCACAGCCGCCTCCTGGTCGCCAGTTGTAGTTGCATAACAACTTCACTGCGTCCATTCTTCAAATCACCTTGCCAAGCCCAAGTCTCTTCACCCCTTCAGCAACTATGTCAGATCACGGTCACGATGGATCACAACATGGATCTGGCCGCCACGATCCTCCTTCTCCTCGATCCGAGATCAGTGGGCCCACTGGGGGTTCACCTGAAGATCTGCGTCGATCTATGATCGCCTTGCGTCGTCGAGTGTTGCGTTTGAGCGACGATCTACGGCTGGCCACCCGCCGTGCCGATGAGGCCGCGGATCAAAATCGTGAGCATGTCTGCTCTCTCGAGTCGCTCGAGATGATGTGCGCTAACCCAAGGTCGGGAGATCGGGCATTATCGGGCTGAAGTTCACCGCCCCGAGAGGAGCGTGATGCCCTCCAATCCTCCCTGGAATCCGATCGCATTATCGGTTTGGAGCCGCCTCAGCCTGCACCCGAGATCTCGGCCCTGGAGGCCCAGATCGCCGATCTCAACCGAGATCTTGATCGTCGGTCCGACGAGATCCACC
>VOQZ01002284.1:0-23608 GCA_008079305.1 Phytophthora palmivora
CGTATGAGTGTGTTGTTACGATAGAGCGGTATGGTATTGGTGGGGAAGGTGGCATGAAGGTTGCAGTGTGCACCTGTAATTTGCAGTTGGTGGGGTAATTGAGTGGGTTGGTGTTTACGATGCAGTAGTGTTTTGTGTGCAGTAGTGTTGTGTGCAGTAGTGTTTGTGCAGCAGTGTTTGTGGAATGTGGTGCGCATAGAGGCGTGTGTGAGTTGTGTGGGTCGTGGCAGTTTGTGGTTGACAGTAGTTGGTGTCTTTCGTTTGTGATAACTTGTTGTGTACGTGTGGTTGCGGTTCTTGTTTGTTGCTTGTTGTTGTGTGGCGATTGATAAGGATTTATGTGGATTTCGTATAGTGAATTGGTGGTTGTTGAATTGGTGAATTGGTGAGTGGTGAATTGGTGAGTGGTAGTATTGGTGAATTGGTGGCGTGGAGTTGGCGATGAATGGAATGGTGAGTAGTAGTATTGGCGATTGTGGGAGTACGTGATATGAAGTATATGTTGATGACGAGGTGGTGTGTGAAAGTGGAGGCGAGTTTGAAGGGTGAAGAAGCTAGGTGTGAGTGGTGCGTACGTACTGTACATGTGTGATGTGGATGGTGGTGTTCGCAACGTGGACAGTTGTGTTGTGTGAAGGTTGTGATGGCGGCAGTCAGTAGTAGGAGAAGTTCCAAGTGGAGAGGCGAGTGGAAAGCCACGTGGGGTTGAAGCGGAGGAGCAAGTGTGATCAAAGTTGCGGTTCCAGTCCCCGTGTGTGGGGTAGAAAAGGAAAGATGGGGTGGTCCTGTACATCAAGCACAGAAGCAGCGCCGTGCTTGGTGATTACCACCAAAGATATTTCAACTACGCTGCAGCATGTGAAGCAAGGTGACCCCCACGTGTGTTCTCGAACGACACCAAGGCGCGACGGACCTGGCCGACCCATCGCGCTCAAGATCTCGCTGCCAAACACTGAGGGCCCAGTAAACCCGCTAGTGTTCATGTTATCCCTCCGAAGCGCAAGGGAAAGGTGCACCCTTCGCTCTCAGCTCAAGCAACACATAAGAAAGACGGCAAACACTGGCACGTCTCAAAGGCTTCTATAGGTCAGCTAATAAGCTCAAATAGAAGGCCATGAACACTACCACCTGAATGAGGAGTCCTGATAGCACGTTTCCTCTAAGCAAGGTGCTCGTATGACCCCGTCACAGATATTCTGGCTCAACAATGCTGGTATTGTTACCTGTCGGATGGTTAAAGATTTCTACCCAAGGTACGTTGCTTAGATATCAGAGATATTCGTGCAAGGTACACCATTAAAGCATCAGATATATTCGTGCTGAGTTTTACCTTACCCACATGTATCAAACACACGTTGATATCAGCAGTGGTTTACGTCGGGAAGTAGCAGTAGCTGGTGTGATGCAAGTACTCGTGGATTGGAAAGTGTTTTTGAGTCAAGACTTCCTGACTCGCTGTGCGACATACTCCAGTAATTGTGTTCATGCTAGCAGGAATAAATGCATGAATTCCTGATCGATTATTTGCGACTACACTAGCCAACAAGAGATTGGTGCATGGATCTCCAGTCATTCTCTTGAGCACGAAAATGACTCAAACCGCGAGCAGGAAACACTGCTATCACGTACTAAGCGTGCATGTGCACAAGAAGCGAGACAAAGGCATTACTGAAAGCTCCTTTCTATTGATGGATAGTGTACCATGCTCTATCCGACAACTTCTTGAGATAACACAGCGTCTTAACCTCCTCCGATTGATATCGTGTACAGACATGTGGCTGCAGTCAGGATACCATCATGTTAATCATTATACTTCCACGTTCTCTTTGGATCAGCACTCTTCCATGCGATCTTGAGACTCTGCCACAGCTCATACTCATGGGTGGGTGCATAATAGTTGTCACTCCAAGTGTTTAAAGACTTGTACTTGTTGCTGGTTTTGCCAAGCTTGAAAATCTTATAAAACACGTCAGGGGTGACGCCATCCTTCATCAACGTTTGCGCGCTACTTTCGTAATCCGTGGTTTGACGAACTACCTTCTTCAAGTCCCCCTTAAACTTCCGGTTCGCAGACCAAGTCTTGTAACTCGTGGCGATCTTCTTGAAAAACTCTGGTACTGCCAGCCTCTCTTCGTCGATCTGATTGGGAGACTTCGCTTCCTCTCGAAGCATTCGTTTTCCATTCAAATCTGCATCACCAGTCCTCGTTAACTCAATGACATCCTCAGAGGGACGCAGCTTGAACGTGGCCCCCAAGACCGCATTTGTGGTAAGAACTGTGATAACAGCCAGGAGCAGAACGAAATTGGTCCGCATCGATGAGTTCAGTCGTTCTGGCTGAGGGTAACTTGGAGAATGAAAAGAGCAAACAACAAATGACAATTGAAAACAACGGAACCACGATAGTCACTATTAATATTAGCACTGGATGGAACTAATCATAAGACTACCGTCGTACCGTCATATGTAGGTAGGGTCCAGGTTGTCAACTTGAAACGTACCAGTTGTATTACGATATCATACACAGCATACCGCCAATCCGAACGGCGTTACCGCAACCGTAGTACAATTTTACTGCAACCATAGCCAAAAGCAATCTAAAACCAGCTGTTCTACGGTAATATATTAATACTTTGTCCGCGTCATTTATAATATTATATTATAAATGTCGCGGCCACGTCGCCTTCATCACCTTTAACCCTTTCGTACTCAACTGCCATTTCACGCTGTTTCCAAAACCTGCGAGTAAAACACCTTCGAAAGGGGGCATTTTGCCCCCTTTCACAAAAGTTCAAGCGGTCATCCTACCTACTAACAAATCCTCAACCTGATACCAGACCCTCAAGGAGGGACGGCCGAACTGTACAACAACTGTACCGCTGCCTATGCCGACTTGTTCGTCAATGCGATACACAGCAATCCCCGGACAATATAATATATTGCCCGGGTAGAATACCCAGGTATTCACAGCATTTTAATACAGAATTCTCCGGTACATCGGGAATGGCTGATGTAGAGCGCGAATTTACAAATTGTGCACAGGGACCGTTCCACGCTATATAAGGGTATTAATATTTTGTTGATAGCTGAGGACACTACGTGTTGTTATTCAATGCTACCAAAGCATCGCATTGGCGCAGGGCACGGTAGAGAGCTGACTTGAACGGAGGGCAGGACAAAATGAAGGGTCGAGTTGTCCATTATGTAGTAACGTCATTATGTGGAGTAGCGCGATGGCCTTACGAGCTTTTGTTGCGGAGTCAAACACTGATAATGGTTCTTTATTGGGGTGCAGCCATGGGACCTTCGATTAGTGTGGTTGGATGGTATAAGCGCAGCATCTTCCTGCAATACATAATGCTCAATGTGAGCCTTCCATTTGCCACCACAATGTAGCAACTCATGCATGCAGGTAAGCTCTTCCTGCAGACTGCGCAAGTTGCAAACTGTCACGTAATTCAGAATACATACCAGTTTGCATCAAACTCCATCACCACTGACTCGTGAAGGAATATATCGAATAGCAATTGTCATAATCCAGCAAACTGTCATTTCTGACACAATATTATAGCCTATCAAAATTAATCTTTTGCCAACCTTGTCATATCCGACATCAAATTGGTGGTCCAGACAGTGAGACAGATTTGTCGGACACACTGAAACCAGCATGGAAACAGATTTTGGCACACTAAGTTCCCAATGGGCAAAGGACGACTGAAGCACAGCAACGACGGCATTCCACACACTCCTTACTCTGCAACCTCCTCGCTCCGCAAATAATGAGTCTCCGCTAAAAAAAGAGGCGACGATCCTTTTTCTTTTACTGCATTATAATGAGGTGCTTTCGGCACCCATTTTCTTAGCGCTAGTCACGAGAAAAAACAGGAATATTGAGGTAGTTCTAACTGAGTTGTGTATTACGTTAGGAAATCTATAAGCTAAAGAGGGGCTCCGGCTGAGATGTTTGGCTGGAGAGCTTATGGTTTGTGGGAAATCCAGCACTTCTGGATTTCCCGTCAGCACCAGTGCTCTCCCTTCTTCCTCTTCCTTCGTGTCAAGCCAAGACTGAAATAGTTGCACTTTTAGTCATTGGTTGTTAACACGAAGTAACACACTTCAGAATTGGTACGGATAAGGTTGAGGGAAGCTAATGTATAAAGTTGTTTGCTATGAAGCAGATGCGCCAAGCAAATTTAAATCAATGTGTAACAAGAAGTAGCGTGAAAAGTTACTACTGACAAATTATAGTTGATTGTCAAATCAGACATTTCTCCATCCAGCCGTTCTATCCACTTTTTGCCTTACCTGGATGTACCATGCCTTGCCTCCAGGCTGCTCTTCAGAAGCAATTCGTTCAGTGTGTGTTGACGGTCTTGGTTTTAGCAGTTCACATTGCATCGACTGTTTTGTATTGTACAGCGTGCCAGATGACATCCGTAACCGAGTAGATATCCACGCTCGTACTACAAAAATATTGAAAGAATCACCCCTCACCTCGTGAGCTGTCAAACGGTATCTACTTCAGCCGACCGGCAGTTTGGACAAGTACTATCTACTGAGGTATTGTGATACCAACCTGTGAGGCTGCCTCTGCCTAACACGTAGTGGCAGTATATGTTTCCGTCACAATTCACTTCTCGACTCACGAATCAAGCCCCTCTAGATTTCTATCAGTATTTCTCGGAATCGCTTCGCAATTTTGCACCTCGTTCTTATAAAGGACGCTTTTATGTTGCTTGACTCGTGGTTGTTATCTACCAATATTCCCATTGAGCGCATATCATGCTACTTATTTCCCTTCATCGTCCTGGCATAGTTAACCCTCTGCCAATTCTCGTAGATCTTGCGGGGAACGGGCAATTTGACAGCCATTTCGGCTAAAGAAGCGAGCTTGACCCTCCAGTTTAGCTTTCTTGCTACGTGTTCGGGTGCTTCTACACGAAGATTCTGGACAGCATTCACGTGGAGCATCACCATAGCGAATAGAACGAAGATCTTGGCGATACCTGAGAAGCCCATAACGACGAAAACTGGGAGAGATGGTTGCGTTCTCGATTGAGTAAATTCGGAAATGAAGGAAAGCAAAAACGTTGATTAACTGATTACCTACTTCTCAATTTTGGAGGTTTATGATTTTGGTTTAATTTGTTTCAATGGGCCATGTTCGAACATGGGTTTTGGTACTCCAGACCGTCGTAACAGATATATGACAACGGCTGAATTCATGTAGCATATCATGGTTCTTCTCTCGAGCCAATCTCACTGTGGATCAGCAACTGGCTTGAACGATTCGTTCAATAGTGCCTCCTCGTTGACGAGGCACTAGTAATCGAGGATTAGAGCTACGTGCATGTAGTGTCTGCAGGAATGAAGACACGGATGGGGGAGCCGGCGGAGCTCCCTGGTAGTTTAGCCTTATTGTATTGCGTGTAAATTGCAAAGTGATTCTCTCTACTACAGTACTTGCTACTCTAGTTGGCGTCGGAGGCGTTCCTGGCGTTCAACTCGGTTGGTTGGACGCCGTTCGTGTCATCAGCCTTGTCGTGATGCACATCAATGCGTCGACATCGTTGTCGTGATGCACATCAACATGTAGACAGCATTGTCGATATGCAGATGCAGCCGTTCAGGTGCACTGCAACTTATGTTCAACAATTGCAGCAAGCTGGAGCTGGCTGGTCATGGATCCACTACACTGCCCCTCCAAGCTTGGTCCAGATAATGCAATGTGTGCTGATGACGACTACTGAAATTGTTCAGTTTATGTAATCAACGTTCGACAGTCCTGATCAGATGTACCCATAGCCTGTCTATGTAACAAGTGTTACAGGTGCAACCTGTTGAAGTTGATTATGATTAATTGTTTTGACCTCAATATTGATTTGTACAATACGGGAGTTGGTGCAACATGTTTGCACAACATGTATCTACATGGTAGAGCCACCAAATAGCCGAGAGAAGAAAATTGTGGATTTTGGCAAAAGTACGCAACCGTTTTGATTGAAATTTTTACTGGTAGTCTTTCCAGTACTTGCGCACCTTAGCATCCTGATTTTGGATGTATTTGTCTAGGAGAACCTTGACTTCTGTAGCCAAAGATTTAAGAGGTTCCCACGAGTCTTCCACAGACTCCAAGCCTTTCCAGCTGACTAGAACTTCGTAGTCCTTGATGGAGGCGTTCCACCGATGGTTTTTGAACCCATTTACGGCCAGGACGATGCCCTGAGAGGCGATGTGCTCTAGAATTTCCTCAGTTACGTTAAGCTGACTGTCAGCATAGAACTTCAGACGTGATGCATGTACATCAGACTCATCTCCAGATACTAAATGACTGATTCTGAATGAGTGAGAGTCGGCTCGGACCACTTTGTATGGTCCTTGCCACGTGACCAGGAGCTTGTTGCCCTTTTTCTCATCTACACGTGAGCGTAGTACATAATCCCCAACGTCGAAGTTGACCACGTTCTCACCTCTTTCTTTCCTTTTATTGAGGAGTCGCTGTTTGAGGCGGTGGTCGGCGATAGGTTGGTGCATTGCGCACAGGCTAGCTCGTAGTTCCGCTAGGTGTTTGTCAATCGCTTCCGAAGTGTCGGGCAGAGTGACCAGCTTTTTGCTGTCTGGGTGATAGAACTCTGCAAGTGGCGAGGGACAAGGTAGTCCAGTGAATAGTTCAACCGGTGCTCGATTGCCGAGCGAGGGAAGAGCTGTGTGGTTCAGGCTGGCTTGAACCAATGGCACTAAGTAGGTCCAGTCTTTGGTTGATATTTTGTACTCTAGGAGCATGGCTCGTAGTACTTGTAGGATGTCGCGGTTGACTCGTTCTACAGACCCATTAATCCATGGACTGTAGGCTAAAGTGAAATGCTGTTGGCTTTTTAGCCTTCTCGAAAGTTCCGCTACCACTTCGTTTTTAAAGTGGCTGCCATTGTCGCTAACCCACATTGGTGGTGCTCCAAATCGGCTATGCCAGTCGAGGATGGCAGCAGTAGCTACAGCACTATCCGCTGCATCACCCACCACCAACTCACAGAAGTGCGTCGCGTGATCCTTTAGCACCAGTAGGTACTTACTGTCGCCAAAAGAATCGCCGAGTGATAAGAAATCCCAATGTAGGACTCCATTTCGTTCATTGCAATCGATTGTCTCGCTCCACGGTCTTTTGATCATCTTCCCGCCTTTGACATGTGGACACAACATGCACGTCGACACGAATGTGTGCACGACGTTTCGTAGGTCTGGGATATGAAACAGTTTCCGTAGGTGGTTGACCATTGCCTGCTCACCACGATGGCCTTGTGCCCCGCAGTGGGCGATCACACAGAGTCGCTGTGTGAGGTCTACACAAGCATGAGGGACCCAGATGCGCTGGTCCACTCGCAACACCTTGTGTTTGTCAGGCATCGCACCGGCAGGTGCTTGTTGTTGCTGCTGTGAAGTCCTGAACTCAGCTAAAGTTGGCCATGTGAAGCCCTCCGCGTCTAAAGGTCGCAGCGCCGATGGCTTCTTCGTTCTCGCTTTCAATTGCTTCCTTCTGCTCTGAGCACGAGTGAAACGCTTCAGGTGCACCGTCGTCGCCCGCTGGCCTGCCCACCGCGAAAGCATATCAGCCCACACGTTGGAGGCTCCATCCACATGCTCAATGACGTAGCGATAGGACATGAGTTTGAGCGCCCATCGAAGTAACTTCCCGCGAATGTGTTTCTTGATGTTTGTATGCGGCGCGAATACATGGATCAAGTTCCTGTGGTCGCAAAATAGGTGGAACGGCCGTGGTCGCAGCAACAGATAGTCTAACTTCTCGCAGGCAACCACAATGGGATATGCTTCCTTCTCAATCACAGTCCAATTCTGCTGAGAACCGTGAAAGGATCCACTCAAACACGTGAGTAGTTGATGTTTTTGAGCTGTGACAGAGACCGTTGGATCAAAGTCCATTACTTGTGTCAGTACGACCGCATAGCCCATATCGGAAGCGTCAGTGAAAATGCAGGTCGTCGCTTTATCATCAGGTAGCACCAATGTGGCGGATGTCGCCAGTAGATCCTTCACTCGATCATACGTGGCCTTTTCTTCCTGAGATAGTTCGATAGAAATGCCTGCGGCTGCACGTTTGGTCCGCTTCCCATTGCGGAGTGCATTGTCGAGATGCTGTTGTAGGGGCTCTACCGCTCGAGCATAGTCAACAATCGACTCCCGCATCCAGTTGGCGGCGCAAACAAACTGTTGTAGTTGTCCAGCAGTAGTCGGGTACGGCATCGCCCGCAACGTGTTGATCCTTTCCGGATCGTGGGAGATGCCATTGCTGTCAATGATACGACCGCACCACTTAACAGACTTCTGGTACAAGCTGCTCTTCTTGGCACTGAGTTTCAGGCCAAAAGATGCCACTAGGTCGAAGAAATGCTCCAACTTCAACAAGTAGTTGTCGATATCATCAGCAAAGAGTAATAGGTCATCGATCCAGATAATAAGACACTTATACAAGAGCGGCTCAAAGCACTCCTCCATTGTCTGCTGAAAATGGACAGCAGCATCACAGCACCCTTGGGGTACTCGGCGAGGAGTATATATTTTTGAGTCTGTGATGTATGACATCAACTCTTGGCTAATTTTCGCTAGAGGGAGCTGCCAAAATCCTTTGAGGAGATCGAAGAGTCCATAGTGCCTTTTACCTTTCGTATATTCTAGCAGTGCGCTCATGTGAGGCATCGTACTAATCATCGCCTCGATGAGGTCATTAACCAGGCGGTAGTCGCAAGTTTGACGATACTGGTCGTCAGTTGTACCTGGCTTGCGCACTGGTAAAACCGGGCTGGCCCAGCGACTCTGTGGGTTCTCGTATACCCATCCTAGATCGACTAACTTACGATTGAATTCTCGCAAGTACAGACGCACAGCAGGCGGGTAGCGCCGAGGCTTGCTTTTGACTGCTTGTGATCCCTCTTTGAGACGGATTTCTAGCGGTTTAACACGGGCAGGAGGATCGTTACCAAGCTCGATGCGCCAAATGTCATGCTTTGTGGTAATGGCACGAAGCTGCTCCTCCAAATTGCTCGGGAATCCATGCTTGAGTGCCTCTTGAATAAGTCGTTCCACTGCTCCACGAAGGTCACCATCGGTTGGAGGTGTATCAGAGACAGGCACTCCGACGTCGGAGTCTGCTATGTCCTCGCCGTCGTCGGTATCGCGCTCTACAAGTTGCTCTAGTTGTCGATCAACATCGATACCCAGCGTTTTTAGTAGGTCTTGGCCCAAGATAAACTCAGGTTCATCGTCGTCGATTACCAGACACGCGACCGGATCATGGATTGCAACTGCACCTGCTGCCGTATTGAGCAAGACACGAACTTGCACTGATGCACTACAAACGATCTCATGCTTAGCAACACCGACTATCAACATGGGTGTGTTTAGCCGGGTCAGCTTGACCGCTGGGTCACGGAGCATGAGCTCTTCAACGTGCTTCCTACTAATGGCAGTCCGGTCGGCACCGGTGTCTGCACAGTAAGGTAACTGCATCACCTCGTTTAGGGTAACATTCTTTTTCTCGTCCGGAATACACTCACGAACTCGCTTTAGGCGAGCCACCTCACGCTTCGTGCCGTCACTTCGCTGTGCACGAAGTTTCTTCCGAATCTCAGCTTTTTCGCTATCGGTTGCACTAGTACACTCCGACAGCCAATGGAGATCGCCGCAATGTGGGCAAGGAGTAGGCGGCTTCTTCGGGCGGTCAATAGCACCTTTAGGTGATGGCCGTGGGCCTGAACCGCTGGATTCGTCCGCCACTCGCTGTTTCTTAGTTGATTTCTTGCCGCCAGAACGTTGGGCCGGACGCTCGGCATCACGGTCCCCACGGTCACGGTCACGCTTGGCTCGACGTTGGCTTTGAAAAGCCTTCTCGTGATCCAGCGCCTTCTCCAGAATCAAGTCGTGCAAAACAACCTCGTCCTCTTTCGCTTTGCGCGTCTGAAACCGGGCAGTTCGGTCAACTTCCTCCCGAAGTGCTTTTGGTTCGAGTGAATTGATCAGTGTGGTGTAGCGGGACCAGCAAAATCTGCGAGATCGCTAGATCCAACTTCCCACCAATGCCCGGACACCGACTAACGAAGGGGGTCCTCCGATGATCCGTGATCTGCTGAACTTGCTCACCTTGTGTACCCGTCGGTTGGGCTGGATCTTCCTCTCTTGGTGACTGCTAAGTTGCTCGATCGGTGTTAGTTGAACGTCTTGGCGTGACGTTGGGGTCGTAGAGTGGCGTGGAAGTCTTCACACCACTCGCCAGTAGTAGATCCGGAGTCTAAGCGATTAGATCGAGCTTAGATCCGGCGGCCTAGATCTGGATCCGGCCTTGTAGTAATTCCTTTAGTGTTGATTTCCCTTTACGCGGGTCCTTTGATTGCTTGGCGCTTCCTATAGCGCGATCTTAATCGTTGAGAAACCGAAGATCTACCGGCTAAGCAATTAATACCGGGATCTTGGATCTGCACTTAGGGTAAGATACTAGGAGGTTGGATCTAGCCAATATATTATCTAGATATTATCAACCACCCTAGATCTATACACCTAAATCGCTATTAATACCGTAGGGCCAATGTAGTTCCCGTTTCCAGGCGCGTAGCGAAGCACTTGTGTCGTACGATGCAAATTCGGTTCTGATTTAATGTTAAGACCTATCCCATCCTGTATCCTATCCTTAACGACACATCGACTGATTACGCTATCCTGATCCTTGTCCTTTCTTGTCCTCACCATCCTGGCAGTCGACATCTTTGCAGATCACCTTGGATCTGAACCATAAACATTAGATCGCTAGTCGCAATGTTGTGATCTGGCCTTCTCTTACCTCCAATATCGTAGTCATCCACCATAATGTCCAGATCACACGTCTCCCGAGTCAGATCATGCCTTAATAAAGCTAGATCACGCTGATCCAATCTCAGATCGGCTAGATCTCCTTGATCCTGTTGATCTAGGGTTTCCATGCATGATCCGGTGACAATACTTCGTGATAATCATAATTATAACGTATCCGAGCTTATTCCATGCCGTTAACCCCCCAATCATCGTTCATCTTTGCCATAATATCCCTAGATCCCGGATCACTCGGATCCGCCTATGGATCTAGGTTCATGAGCCTTGATCCACATTCCCCGAGTAGACCCACATATGTGAGCCGATCTGGTCTTCACGGATATAGATTATAGCCTAGATCTGGACATCTAGGCTTAGATCACCAGTTTCCCCAGATTATATAGACATACTGTTGCACCCATATTGCAATCACGCAAGTCCCACATCATCCATATCCATACGAGATCTTCTCAGCTCTTTGGATCCGGATACATGTATAGATCGCATGCCAATACATCTATCACGTCCCACCCAAGGTATCACTAATCTCCATCAATCTTATCCATCAACTGGATCCACCACCGGATCCACCCACATCAGCTTGTCATCTACTCCAATCACATCACGTCAGGTCCGATCACGTCCCAATCGGATCTTTCCTGGATATTCCGTTGCCAAATCTTTCAAATCCACTTCACCACAGCCGCCTCCTGGTCGCCAGTTGTAGTTGCATAACAACTTCACTGCGTCCATTCTTCAAATCACCTTGCCAAGCCCAAGTCTCTTCACCCCTTCAGTCAACTATGTCAGATCACGGTCACGATGGATCACAACATGGATCTGGCCGCCACGATCCTCCTTCTCCTCGATCCGAGATCAGTGGGCCCACTGGGGGTTCACCTGAAGATCTGCGTCGATCTATGATCGCCTTGCGTCGTCGAGTGTTGCGTTTGAGCGACGATCTACGGCTGGCCACCCGCCGTGCCGATGAGGCCGCGGATCAAAATCGTGAGCATGTCTGCTCTCTCGAGTCGCTCGAGATGATGTGCGCTACCCAAGGTCGGGAGATCGGGCATTATCGGGCTGAAGTTCACCGCCTCCGAGAGGAGCGTGATGCCCTCCAATCCTCCCTGGAATCCGATCGCATTATCGGTTTGGAGCCGCCTCAGCCTGCACCCGAGATCTCGGCCCTGGAGGCCCAGATCGCCGATCTCAACCGAGATCTTGATCGTCGGTCCGACGAGATCCACCAACTGGAAGCCCACATCGATGATCTGGGCCAAGATCGAGGCCGTCTGGAGTCTACAATCCGTCATCTCACGTCCGAGATGACACATGCCGGCGGAGAGATCTTGGATCTCCAGCAGATCAACCACGATCTGGATCGGAGCCGGGAGGATGCGGAATCTGCATTGTCCGCGACCGAGGAGAGTTTGCGCCGGACTCGATCAGAGCTAGATCGGGTCGAGGCAGAGCTGCTCTTATCTCGCTCCGATCGCGCGGATCGAGGGTCTTCGGGTCCTGATCCGCAGTCTCCACAGGCGAATCTTCCATCCGGGGGCCCCACCCAAGCCGATCTTGATCAGATCACCCGAGAGCGCGACTCTCTACAAGATCAGATCCGTGCGCGGGATGCCGAGATCCTATCAGCGCAGCGGACTTTGGGGTTATTACAGTCGGATCTGGCAGCCCATCGGGCCAGATCGGCTTCAGATATGACCCAGCTGCGGACGCTGGAGGGTGATTTGACCCGCGCGCGCCATGATGTCGAAGTGGCCCAGAAGGCCTATGCCGATCGGGAACGTACCATCACTGAGAATCAGGCTCAGATCCGTACGCTTTCTCGAGATCTGGGCAAAGTGGTCCGTGAACGGGATGCCCTCCGTCACGAATATACTGCTGCCTTCCAGCGCCTCACATCCATCTCGGCCACAATCGGGGCGCCTCCTCCTCAGACCCAATTGCGTCTGGATCCTGGATCCGACACGGATCAGCCCGCGGGAGGGATCCCACGCTCTCCTTCTGCGGAGACTTCGGGTAGTGAGGATCAGGGTGCTGATGCCTCCAAATCCAAACGATCTCGCAGCAGATCCAACTCGCCTTCCCCTTCACGGCCTCAGAAGAAACGATCCGTTCCTCTCGAGGCGGAGGATGAGTCCATGGATGAAGAGGACGAATCCGTGTTTGATCTGGGGGGAGGATCTACCGGAGGAAGATCGCCTTCCCCAGATCAAGCTTCAACTCCGCCCTCCAAAGGTGCTGGACCTAGTCAATCATCCGGCGAGGTGATTGAGGTCGGATCCGGATCCGATGAGGAGGAGGAGGAGGAGGAGGAGAACGCGGAAGTGGCCGATGACCTCTATGAGGCTCAAACATTGATGGCCATTTCCCAATCCCGATCTGAAGCCCGCCGTCGAGATCATGCGTCTCCCCAACGCCGATCTGCAGCCGGATCCGGCGGATCTCCTGGTGGATCCGGCGATTCGAACTCTGATGCTGGATCCGGAGATCAGGGCAACGGATCCGGCCCCACAGGCGGATCTGGTCCGGCCAATCCGCCCCCTGGACGTCGGCCTCCTCGGATCACCTTCGTCCCTCAGGTTCCATTCCCTGAGGGTCGGTGTATCCCCGGTCGGCGGATTGTCCGAGTCATGGCTGCCGCCGACATAGATCCGTGGATCGAGTCCCGGTTGGCAAATCAAACCTTGATCGTCATGACCGTGAACTTCCTGTTCCCGATCTTACCATTTCGGCCCGACTGGATCTTCCCTCACCGGCCGACGATCTTCACCTCTCCGACTGCTCCTGCGTTCTGTGGTCATCTGATCACAGAGGCCAATGTTAAGGCCTTGCAAGCGGCGGAGCCATGGCGGGTGATCCGAAACACCCTGCCCCCGATCTCCTTTGAGGCCGACATCGGCGGTCGACTTGGGATCTTCATTCGTCAATATCGGGATTTCGAGGCTTCGGAGCTGATCGCGTATTGGGAGTCGACCCACAAGTTTCCGATCACCGCTGCTATGATCGCACAGTCGCCATGGCTGGGATCCTTCGCCAAGCAGCGCAATAACCGCAGATCACACGCCGGAAATCGATGGAAGCGCATGTTGCTCACGTTGATCCAGGCTATGATCGAGGGTGGTGTGATCTGGATCTACTCCTAGATCCGTTCTTCCTCCACTTCCCCAAGCGGACTGATGAGGTGGCTTGGTATCCCGGGATCGAGGCTCGGCGTGCGAATCTCGCCGATCCGCAGCTCAACCGCCGAGAGCCGACTGATTTGCTGGAGGCGTTGGCAGAGGCGGACACAGCAGATCCCTGGCGCAACCACTATCGGGATCACACTGCGGATCACCCTGCGCGCCATCTCCCTCGCCTGGATCGCAAGTTCTTCGGTCTTCAAGTGGCACAACCACCAACCAGTAGCTAGATCGTAGTGATTAGCCCTCCGTGCGTGATCTATATCTTTCCATAACATCCTTCAATATATATCCGATGATCTTGACTTGTTTGCTTCCCATTCACCTTGATCCGCCTTCATAGAGTCATGACCGACCCTGATCCACCAGGATCTCTGGATCTCGAGACTTGATCTTTCATTGTCATCGCATTCCACATATATATATGCATACCCCTTCCACCGATCTACATCCTTCATGTAGATCCTTCAACCGATTTCACCACGACAACAACCAGCTTGTTGCCGTTGATTGCGACCTCACGATCCCTCGTGAGATTGCATCACACCGAATCGATTATGATTCGTGCGATCTCGCAGAAACTCGTGCAGCAGAGCGCCACAGTTGAGATCTGCTTCATCCACCCAAGTCGGATCATCATATCCTCGCCAATGTACGAGGAATTCTCGGTAGATCCGTCCATATCTCGTTCTTCTCCCTGATCTCATATCTGTGATCTTTTCCACTTCATACTCATCGGGATCGCGATCTTGGATCCAGCTATCCCCTGGTAATAGATCTTCATCAAAATCCAGACGATCTTGACTCTCCACATTGAGTCGCATTAGTGGTCGATCTGGATATTCTTTCACGAGCTTCAACTTGTTCACGTGTACAATAGGGAAAATATGATATCCGGATCCGGCGATCCCCAACTTCACCGCATGTTCGCCAACTTTCTCCACAATCCGGAATGGTCCATGCCACAAGTGTGCCAACTTCTTAGCATATCCCTCCTTTACTCGATCTAGGTATAGCCACACTCGAGATCCGACCTCGATCTGATGCGGGCGGATCTCCTGGTTGTGTAGATCCGCTCGATCTGAGATCGCCTCTCTCAGTCGTTGATTAACTTGTTCCCGCACTTGTTGATAATATCGCTGGATCTGATACCTCCACCGCCGTGGATCCCGATCATGTCTTCGCGTACTTCCTACCGGGATCACCGCTTCCAATGTGGATCTAGGATCCCACCCATGTACCATATAGAAAGGTGTTTCTCCTCGGATCCGATCATGCGCGGTGTTGATCGCGAAGGTAATCCTCTCAGCATACTCGTCCCAATCTCGTTGATCCAGATCCTGCACATACATCTTAATCGCCCGAGTTGCGGTTTGGACCATGCGCTCTGCAGATCCGTTAGCCTGGGGCCGATATGCCATCGTGGCCCGTTGACGCTGACCCAAGATCTTGTTAAACGCTCGGAAAAATCGGACATAAATCCTGGTTCACGATCATGCCTAATCGCTTCGCTGGCCCCAAATCGTCGGAAGACACATTCCTCGTATGATTCGGCGACAGTCTGAGCAGTCCTTGATGAGCTGGCTTTCGCGATCACATATCCAGTGAATAGATCTTCAAAGATCAATAATTCTGTATTCCCTTTGTGCGATCTAGGTAGCGACGGGATGTGATCCATAGCTATGATCTGGAAAGGATACGTTGCCTGAAGGTTACCTGGCGACTCTCCTTGGATCCGGGGTTTACTTTTGCCGGTCTCACAATCCACACACTCGCCCACGTATCTTTGGACACTCTTATACAGACCTCTCCAATGGAAGTGGTCCCGGATCCGCTGATAAGTTCGGCCGATCCCTTGATGTCCACCCTCTAGGCTCACATGGTAGTGATGTAGTATGTCCTGATATAGAGTTTCCGGGATCACTAGTCGCATCAGCTTATCTCGATCTGCATCCGTCGGTCTCGTGGAGGGACAGTAGAACAGTAGATCCTGGTGATCCAAATCATAATCGGCTGCTAGGTTAGCATATGATTTGGCTTCTTGCTGAGTCAGATCTTGTAGATCTCCAATCAGATACTTCTTCAATCCCGAGATCCACGTCTCCTCGTCTTGGGCTTGTCGGATCCGATCGATCCTGAGATCTCGAACTATTTCCTCCTGTAATGATCGCGGATCCGAAATCGTCCGCGTCGTAGATCGCAAGCCTGATCGAGTCACTACCGCCGTGATCTGAGCTGCTTGATTCGTCCTCTTGACTACCAATACCTCATCCAATCGGTTCAACGTGATCAGATCCTGCTTATCCTCATCCGACTCGATCTTCACTCCACCTTGTCGCTGTAGCGCTGCACTAGCCAAACTGTCCGCACTGCCGTTCCAATCTCGTTTCACATGCACAAGTTCGTGATCTGGCCAGTCCCTCAGACGATCTAAAGCCTTTTGCTTGAGTAAGGTCAGACCGGGTGCCTTACACTCGATCTCACCCCTGACTTGTCGGATCACCAGATTAGAGTCGCCGCAGAACACCACCCGTTTGCGATCCACGGTACTCAACAGATCCAGACATAGTAACAACCCATGATATTCGCTTCATTGACGGTAAGATCTTCCGCATAGGCCGATCTGGCCTGGATCACCGTCCATTCAGGCAACCTCCACAAGATCGCACTGTATGCGCCACCTCCACGCTTCACGCGGGCTGATCCATCGAAACTGACAACATACAGCTCCTCATCCGCTTGGATCACAGGGATCGGAGCTTGGATCTTCCGTCGTGGCTCTTTCTTGGGCGAGATCTGGATCAACGCTTCATCCACCATGGATCTGGGCGTGATACTAGCCGCAATCACCCTAGGATCTCTTCTTCTCCTTTAACGCACTTCACAATCTCTAATGTCCACGGTGATAGCAGTGACGCCCATTGGCCTAATCGCCCTTGTAATCCAGTCGATCTAAATAACCAGGCCAACGTGGAGTATCTAGTCAGCACCCGGATCCGGCGTCCCACCAGCATGTTATATCCGAGATCCAGGATCCGCAGCAGCGCCAACACCTCCTTCTCCACGGGCTATAATTCAACTCGTTCGACTTCAACGTCCGGCTCACGAAGGTGACCGGATAGTAGATCTGGTCATACTCTTGCACGAGGGCTGCCGAGATCGCCCAATTACTTGCATATACGATCACCACCGCCTCTCGACCCGGATCAAAATGACGTAGGATCGGAGTGGACGCGATCTTCGATTTGAGTGTCTCGAAGGCCCGATGAGCACGAATCCATCGTGGATCAGCCTGGTCTCCATCTAGACTCCTTGTATCCGACGGTTCCGCAGGCTTTAATGCCAGATCTGATCCTAGATCTTCCTTCAGATCCATCGATCCAACTCCTTATATTCCATACTTCGCTTGATCTGGATCCGCACGTCATCCTTGGACATCGCGGCGAAATCGACCTCTCTCAATTCATACAGCACGGCCGCGTAGATAGCATAGTCTTCGATAAATCGACTGTAATAATTCAAGCTGCCCAGAAAAGATTGCATCGATCTCAGCGATCCAGGAAATGCTAGATCCGTTAATGCCTCTAGATCCTTGGGATTCGCCTCCAGTCCATCTTTTGAAACGCGGTGGCCCAGATATTCCACGTTATTCATACCCCAGAAACTCTTCACCACACTGATCGACAGATTCCACTTATCGCACGCCTCCAGTAGGGCGTCCACTCGATTACATAGCTGATCCCAACTATCCGCTGGTATAAGGATGTCATCGATATACGATCTGCGTCCGATCACTGATGGCTTATCCGGATCATCGGCTTCTCCCACTTCAAACACATCTGTGGATCTTGGATCCGATCCGGGAGGAGGGATCCGAGTGAATCCATATAAGGCATTGTCGATCAGACGTTGGTAGATCTGCGGTGCATTCTTCAAGCCGAACGGCATACGATTCCATTCGAATAGCCCAAATGGGGTAATGAAGGCCGAGATCGCTCGAGCTCGATCTGTCATAGTCACCACCCAGAATCCACTGGCCATATCCAAGGAGCAATACCACAGGACTTTATCCAGATCTTCTAGAAGATCGTTGATCAGGGGCATAGGGTAGACCATCAGTTGAGTAAGACTATTGACCAGACGGTAATCAATACAGAGCCTGATATCTACCCCATTCTTCTTCACGATCACCACGATCGGTGAGGCCCAGGGTGATCTGGAATAGCCGATCATCTTAGCTGATAATAACCCTTTGATCAGCTCTGATAACTTCTCGCGGAATCGAGGGGCGATCTTCCTCACTCGTTGGGCGATTGGCTTAGCGTCCCCCACATCGATATCACACACCACACCCCTTGCGGCCGGTGGTAGAGCATTTCCTTTCCGATGAGAAGATGTCGATATTTCCAGATCTTCTGACGTAATCGTTCGATCTCCGCCGTAGTCTGGATCCCTGGATCTCCAACTTGGATATCCTCAATCTTCACCTCATCCGTGGTGGGGTTGATCTCTGGAAGGATCGCCATCTCTTGATCTACATCTTCCGCATACAGATCATTACCTTCATGGTAATGTACTTCCGGATCCGGCTCTTGATCTGGGGAATTTTTTCGATCCTCTGGGGGCGCCTCCTGTATCGGGATAGATAACTGTTCGGGTGGATCTCTTTCAGCTGATCCTCCAGTCACTGGATCCAAATCATCCGCCTTTACCTGATCCATATTTTGGTTTATCACCTCGGTCTCTACTGGTTGGATCGGAGTTCGATCCTGCGGATCTATTCCTGCTGATGTTTGATCTTCGGTCGTCAACACTGGTTTTACCTGTATCTGCGAGATCTCGGGTCGTTTCAGGATACCACGAGGTAATGGGTAGGAGGGTCGATCCACTATCGGCTCTGTGGATTTCATCAAGATCTCATCATGCTCGGATCTTCCTTCCACCGTGGCTTCCAAAGCCAGATTTTGCCATTCCATATACCGACGTGACCCCACCGAGACAAATCCTGGCATCCGGGGAATGTGATCACCCGATAGCCAGATCCCAACTCTCACATCTTCTTGCAATATGATCGCCTTATCGCTCACGTTGGTGATCTGCAGATACCGTCTCTTCCCGAGGCCTTTTACCACCGTGGGCACCCAACGATCTCCCCGGGTAACCCAGAACTTCTCGTGATCTGACATCCGGAGATGTAACCGAAGTTCCACTGATTGTCCGATCTCGATCTGGATATGTTCTCCTACAGTTACCAGCCTGGCCTTGTCGCTGTAAAGCTGCCGACGCCCACTAAGCTGGATCCGCACCTCATCAGGTAAACTTATAGATCCATAGGCCAGATCCAATCGGATCCCCGCCGGTACCATGAAATCCATACCCAGGATGGCATCTTGACCTGCCAGATCTCCAACCCAATATCGAAAAAGTAAACCAGCGATCCAGCCATAGTGATCTTGATCCGGGTTCTTCCTTCTGTCCTGTAAACACTTTCGCCAATCCCAACGCAATCTTGGATCTGGCTCGTATCGATATAGCACCCAACCTTACGAGCAAAGGCCGTATCCACTATGGATACTTCGGCGCCTGTATCTAAGAGCAAGATCCCTCTCTCATTGTTGATCTTACCGGCGATCTTGGCTTGTCGGAACCATTTTCCCGGGGCATAGTGTTTCCAATATCCCCGAGATTCTCCTGGCAAGAGATCCATAACTTCGGATCTTCGGATCTCCTTGATCTGACTTGGCTTTTGGATCACTGGTATATCCTCCTGATCTGTGGGCTGGAACCACAGATCTGGATCCCGTTGCTTCCAATAACCCCTTATCTCTCCTGGGTGGAGATCCACCATCATGGTCACTTCGGATCTGGAGTAATCGTCCGCCTGGCGGACACTTGAGATTGCGACAGCACGGTTTCCATTCAGATCACATGTATTATCGCGTAGATCTGGGATCCTATTACCCTGATCTACCGATCTCTTGTTCACAAATGCATAGATGCAATATCTAGAGCGCTCGGCTCGTACCGGATTCCAACCCGGCGAGCGTCCTAGTTTAACATCTTCTCTGCAGATTCCGGAAGCATACCTGCATGTTTGGCTGGGTTGAACCATTGGCGGATCTGGTTGTAGAACTCTTCCATAGGACATTTTCCCATATCATGTAATTCCCCGCACCCCCGGCACACAAAGAGGCAGTGATCTGCCGGATGTCCTCGCTTGCCACACTTATGACAAGTAAGGCGTCTCCAGCATCCTAGATCTGAATGCTTCCTGGATCCACAATGCGAGCAACGGTTCCGGTCGGATCCGCCACTCTGGATCCGGGATCTGTGATCTGGTGGGGCCTGATCTGTCGACTTGTGGGTGATTGGTACTTGCTCGACCTTCTCCATACCAGATTCCACTTTTGGAGTGACATCCTGCTCGCTGCCAGGTAGATCCGCCGATGATTGTCTCCATCCGAGTCAGATCCATCCGATCCGTCGGATCCGGACTCAGATTCAGATTCCATGGCCCGGATCTGCACCGCGCGGACATGTTTTGTCGTAGCTGCAGGTGCTGGATTAGTTGCCTTCTGCCGGTACTTGCTAGATCCGAACGCGGCTTTCTTCTGTCTGCTCTTTGCACGTTCACGGGCTCGTAGCACTTCTTCGAGATCATCCGCGTCGGATAGTCGTAGCAGAGTCAGCCTGTCAGCTAGATCTTGATCTTCCAAAGTTTCGATATAGTGATCCACATGTTCGCGTCGATCTTTCGCATTACCATCCTTGATCTTCAACTTTGCGCGTAATCCGGCGACATTCAGACGGTAAAGATAATCGAGGGGAGATTCTTCTGGTCGACGTCGAGCGTGATAGTATTGTCTAGCCACTGATACCCCCAATCCGCAGTACTGGATTTGGAAAGCTCGAAGCAGATCCGACCATTTATTACGGGTGGATCTGCTTAGTTGCCGATACCAATTCTTGGCGGATCCAGCCAATAGATCCGCAAGGTCAAACATTTTCTTCATCGGAGGCTTGATCTCGCATGAACGCCGATTTCACTTTGCCAATCCACGCTCTGGCTCGATCTTCGTCTTGATCCTTCCCCGTGAACTCCTTGAGATCTGAGATCGCAGAGATCCGGACTCTCTGGATCATGGTTGATCCGGCTGATCCGGTCGTAGCGGTCGCGACCGTCGCTCGAGCAGCCGTGGGGAAGTCGATATCGTCTGGATCATACTCCCATCGAGATGTGCTACGTTCAGATCTCACAGATTCCATATCTACATCTTGTGATCCTGGATCCTGATCTTCGTCGCTCCTTGATCCATGATCGGCCCTCGCTGTTCCGCCAGGAATCTACTCATGGCTGCTTCGAAATACTTCTGTAAGGTGCCTGATGAGGCATCTGACGTCGTGGCTGCTGTGATCTGGTCTTCGGAGGTCGGGATCGTCCTTGAGCGGCCGGATCTCGGCTGATTCCGACGTTGGATCTTGGATCTCGCCTCCAGCATTGAAGTACCGGAGGGTCCCAGAGACATTCGCTTTGGTTCCGATGAGAGATCTGATTCGTCCTCGGCAGCCGAGGCGTAATGTGATGAGGACGTTTGGCGATCCGTAATACTTGCCGGAGGTGATGGCACTGGATCTGTGATCTGGGGATCTCGCCGACGAGGATCTTGAGCTTGGAGAATAGATCCTTGGTGGCAGTCTGGATCACCTTGAGATCTAGATCAAAGACATCATCCGCATCGAAAGCTCCCGTGGTCATTCCTGCTTCCTTCAACAGTCGTAATAAATCCTTGACTGCTTCTAATTTGTTGGCAGTCTTGATCGGAGCTGATACGGGTTCTCTTGGATCTCCGACCTGCTTCAGCCTCAGGATCCGCATCACGGGATCTCGATCCAGGAACTCGCGAAGTTCTTTGTGGTAGAATAGATTCTCCAGATCTTCGTCTGACCAGCCTTGTCCCGATCTGGATCTAGGTTTAGATCCGATCTGATCTTCGTCGTCAATCTCTGGAGCCTTCATCTTCTTCCGCGTTACCTTCTTCTTCGGCTTCTTCTTATCGGATCTAGAGACTGGAAGATCCCTGGATGGATATGGTGAAGGATCGACTGGAGATCCGACCAATCTGTACGGCTCCACTTTCGCCTTCCCTTGTTTTGTTGACGGATCTCGACTTACGTCGAGATCCGTCGGGGTCCCCGTGGGGACCTGTGGAGGTAGAGGTTTTTCTTCTAGATCTGGATCTGGATCCAGATCACCCTCTCTTCCGTCAGCAGAGTTCCTCCTAGCGCTCTGCTGATCCGCGGATCTTGATTCATTCAGCGGCATCATCGTCGATCCGAGGTCCGATGACGCTTGTTCCCCTTGTTCAACCTTCACTTGAACATCTTCTTGAGACTCACGGTGAAATCCCGAGTCACCAACAGATCCGGGCACGCGCACCATTGTGGTGTAGCGGGATCAGCAAAATCTGCGAGATCGCTAGATCCAACTTCCCACCAATGCCCGGACACCGACTAACGAAGGGGGTCCTCCGATGATCCGTGATCTGCTGAACTTGCTCACCTTGTGTACCCGTCGGTTGGGCTGGATCTTCCTCTCTTGGTGACTGCTAAGTTGCTCGATCGGTGTTGGTTGAACGTCTTGGCGTGACGTTGGGGTCGTAGAGTGGCGTGGAAGTCTTCACACACGCCAGTAGTAGATCCGGAGTCCAAGCGATTAGATCGAGCTTGGATCCGGCGGCCTAGATCTGGATCCGGCCTTGTAGTATTCCTTTGTGTTGATTTCCCTTTACGCGGGTCCTTTGATTGCTTGGCGCTTCCTATAGCGCGATCTTGATCGTTGAGAAACCGAAGATCTACCGGCTAAGCAATTAATACCGGGATCTTGGATCTGCACTTAGGGTAAGATACTAGGAGGTTGGATCTAGCCAATATATTATCTAGATATTATCAACCACCCTAGATCTATACACCTAAATCGCTATTAATACCGTAGGGCCAATGTAGTTCCCGTTTCCAGGCGCGTAGCGAAGCACTTGTGTCGTACGATGCAAATTCGGTTCTGATTTAATGTTAAGACCTATCTATCCATCCTGTATCCTATCCTTAACGACACATCGACTGATTACGCTATCCTGATCCTTGTCCTTTCTTGTCCTCACATCCTGGCAGTCGACATCTTTGCAGATCCCTTGGATCTGAACCATAAACATTAGATCGCTAGTCGCAATGTTGTGATCTGGCCTTCTCTTATCTCCAATATCGTAGTCATCCACCCATAATGTCCAGATCACACGTCTCCCGAGTCAGATCATGCCTTAATAAGCTAGATCACGCTGATCCAATCCAGATCGGCTAGATTCTCCTTGATCCTGTTGATCTAGGGTTTCCATGCATGATCCGGTGCAATACTTCGTGATAATCATAATTATAACGTATCCGAGCTTATTCTGCCGTTAATCCCCCAATCATCGTTCATCTTTGCCATAATATCCCTAGATCCCGGATCACTGGATCCGCCTATGGATCTAGGTTCAGTGAGCCTTGATCCACATTCCCCG
>VOQZ01002285.1:0-58043 GCA_008079305.1 Phytophthora palmivora
ACCATCGACTATTCTCATCGTTTTGATCGTAAATCTCACCTGCAGCGGTGTAGTCGTTCTGGAAGAGATTTGTCCGTGAGCTGTGGTGTTAATTCGGAATCTGTGAGTAAGACTTCCTGAAAGAGTTGACGAGATCTACGTGGGTGGAGCGGCATTGTCATTTTCCTGTCGTCGTGTAGTTAGAATTTCTTGGTGAACGGACGCGACAGATCAGGATTGATTCATCTTTCGTGTTGAAAATGGCACTACAAGAACCATCATGTAAAGTACTACCCTTTCAGTTTGACATTGATAAACTACAAAAGCTTCAAGAAGAACTACCCGTGGACCTACAATTTCTGCGTCTCCGACTTCGGTTTGGGCTACCCGTGCAAGTGCAAATTGGTCAAAGAATTCGCGTCATCGTCGATCTCGTCAACGAAATGGGACAACCAGTACCCAAGAATCTCGCCCCAGCAAATGGGATCGATATCTCGACCACTTTCCCTCTTAGTGATGGTACGAACACTACCGACGATCATTTTGTACTGAGACTCGAGGATAAATCAATTCGTGGTAGTAACAAGCACCGGCAGACCAAGTGGATGTATTGGGCTTCGTTTCATGGCACCACATCTCTATCGAAGGATGTTCAATTAAACATTCAGATGAAACAGGAAGAAGCAAACTGTGGTGATTCCGGTGACTATCGTCAACTCTTGCAGACCTTTTGTGCGGGTAGTGCTTGGGTCAATCCCAACGTACTCGTGTTGCCGCTGCAAGTGAAGTTGCAAGTGTCAAGTGCGAGTCTCTTCAACGAAAATGATCCTGTCATCACAAGTACAAGGTGCCAGCGAGTCTTCTGTGCTTCTCGTGAATTAAATCCGAAGGTGAAGTACGAACGGTTTATTGTCATCGAAGAGAATTATGGCGATGCCATGGGTTCGCACGTCTGGGATGCCTCCATCCTTTTAAGTTTCGTCGTGCTCCAAGCGGGAATCACAACATCAGAGCAACGAGTGACAGCGGGTAAATCCAAGATGCAATCGATGCTCGAGCTTGGTTCTGGTTGTGGACTATTTGCATCGGTATTAGCAAACTTCCAGTCATGGGGTGAAACCACAACCATCTTCACGGAGAAATCCGAGTGTATGGTGCGACTACAGAGCAATCTCGACCGAAATTGTGCACCACAGTCTGCAGTTGTTCTGCCTCTTGAATGGGGTGCGTCGTTGCCCGATTTTTTACGTGCTGCTGAAGTCCGTGTGGTGTTTGCAGCTGATGTGCTGTATAACTGGGCAGCACACGAAATCTTTCTCGCAACATTAGACAGCTTGATTCAGAACCAGGGTTCTTCTGCCAGTATGCAAGTGTTCCTAGCACACAAGCGTCGTGGTAAGATGTCTGCAGCGAAACTTGACGACCTCGCATCAGGAACGTTCGACTTTAAGCAACATTGTGGTATAGTGAACAAATCTGCTGACTGTCGATGGGCGCCCTGGAAAGTTCAGAAGCTGGCTTCGCTAGGACAAGTCGACCTCTTTAAATTCAGCCATGACAACTAGAAGAGACCAGTCTGCAGACGTTTACGAGCTTGCATTGAATGCATACTCGGGTTTAAAATATCCGACGAGTTATTTGTCCTTGTTCTTGCGGCGTGGCGCTCTTGTCTGGAGAAAAAACCGAATAAAGTTGACAGCACCTTGCATCTCTGTCATGAGTTCATCGAATTCCTTCTGGAAACTTGTGAAATCTCCCACGTCGCTCTCCGCGATGGCATGCAGCAATTTTGCAACAAATACTTGTACGCGACGAGCGCAGACAAATTCTGAGGCTCGAGCTACAAAGTCCAGTGATTCCATCAAAGCACCACGATTGCGAGTATTTAATGACGTTTTCAGCGTTGGAATCATTTGGGTGTCCACCAGTTCTGCATAGCCATCTAGCATCTCCGCCATTGCATTACGATTTTGTACATACAATGTCAGTGCTGCTTTGATGTCCACGGGTGTGAGTTTCGCCAGCTCCTGTGGTGTGGGGAACAATCTTTCAGACTCAGGTACAATGCTCTCGTCGTTGTCAATTCTCGATTCCACATATTGTGCTGGTGGAACTGGGGCTTCCGATTGACCGTCAACAGAACCCTCCGAGTCTGCGTAGTCGTCTTCTGAGTCGTAATTGGGATCAAAGTCATCGATCGTGCTCCTACGTTTTCCAGCCGAGTAGAGATCTGCATGGAGCTTCTGAAAGTGGCCACCAATACCATCTTGCTGGACTTGCTGCTGCTGTCTATGCATTTGCATGAAGACTCCGATGCGTTTGAAGCGATCACGGAAATGAGCTGCAATAGGTGACAATGGCGAATTGCCTTGAGTTTCGGCATACATTGCTTGGTACGCCTCTCTCTCTTTGAACTTGATCAAACCAACCATCGCTGCGTCTTCTTTTGCAAAGAGCTGGAGAACTCGTTCATTCAGAGGTTGAGAAGTGGTGCTCGTGTTATGAGCCATCAAAGGTGTTTTGCCTCTACCATCGGTCAAAACCTCTGGTCCACCTTGTCGGACAGTATCTCGTGCGCTGTCATTGAATTGTGTCCTTGTCATAATTGCGTCGTTAGACCTGATCATGCGTCCTGCTCTACTGCGAGCTGTTCTTCTGGTGTTTGGTGCGGCACCAGAGGAGATCATGTCATCCCGTTGAAGGCCTTTATCTTTTGTTGTATCATTTTCTATGAGCCGTTCTTGTTCCAACATGTGCATCACATCGCGGAATTGACAGCACAGATTGTAGCCGATAGACGATGAATGACACAATGCGCAGGTCGATGAAGCATCCGAAGGATCTGGTAAAGATGCAGTGCATCGTGGCAAATTCTTCTTACTGTTGCTAGTCTCGGATGATGGCACCTCAGTTTTATCCGGAATTGGCGTAGACGGCTTCCTTCCTGTACCAACACTATCCATCGATGCGCTGTGATGTAAAGAGTTATTTCGTCGTTCTTCCCCGTGTGTCTCCGCAGTATTAACACCACTTTCACGCCTGGTACTAAGCCCATTTGCACTCATGCTGCTGTTAGGACGACTGCCAGTTCTCCTTCTAAGGGCAGTGACATCCTCAAACCCGAGCGCCACATTCATACTCCGAGCTTTCTCACTCATATGCCGATTAATGTACTTTAATCGAGATTCCTGGCGGTCAGCACAGCGGCTTTCAGTCTGGTGGGTTGATGCCGCCACTTGAGCCCGTAGCTGTGCCGTGAATCCAGTTCCTCCCCGAAGGTTTGGACCATAAACCTTTGTCTGACCAGCTCTCATACGACGCGACTGCTTCAATTGTGATTTAGCCCTTAGAAGAAGACGCTCCATCTGCTGCTGGGCTAACGAAAGTCCTGCACTTCCACTGGTCGAATCCAATAAACGCAGTTTCCAGGCTCCACGACGTTCAACAACGTATTCTCCTGGTTTAATATCCTTTCCTGCAACTGCAGGTGGTAATTGGCGTAGCACAGCCACCCCAGCATCAGAGTCAGCACCCAGGTAAAACCAATCTTGCTCGAGATACACCTCATCGTTTTTGTAGACAAAATTCTGTAGCAAAATCAAACACATCAGAACGGACTTCAGACACGACCCAGCACGTGAAATCTATCCAAACGTACATCTTTTTGCTTACGACGTTGGCACACAGCAGAGCGAATGATCCACTTGGCCAACATTTTAGCGCTTTTGTTTCACAAACGGGATTGAATCTCGTCCACTTGCATGTCACCATCATCTCGACTCTAAACACAAACAATTAGTGGACATCTTCATCTAAGACGTAGCAATAATGTAGTGTACAAACCTTTGGGAGATAAGCTGTCACGGGTATGGGATATCCCACAGCGGCAGGTGCTTGGACGTCGTTACGAATTGCGTCGTCATCCAGCAAACCAAGTGCTTTGAGCTGAGGTGCTTCACGCACTTTAGCGCCGAGAACTCCGCCTTGTTCCCACGACACATCGCCCGGTCCAACACTAAGCTGCAGCCATACAGAATCGCCGTAGCGTATTGATCCAGCACTTCTAACGTCTGCGAGATCCAGTAGAGTGAAGATAGCTCGGTCTTTATAGCCTTTGGTTTGAGGCATCTGCAACTTCTCCAGTGATTGCACTCGTACTTGGCCTTCTGGACTACCTACAATCATTAGATGACCATTAAGCAGCTCCAACGCCACACTGCAACCATAGGAAAGTCTTGTCGCCTGGGAGTTAAAATCATTGCGAAGTTTCTCTGCATCCGACACAGGGGCTACGTTTGCAGGTCCAGCTACTGGGGTCGTGTTTGTTGTAACACCAGCCATACCAGGAGTACTGAGTGTCATCGGATTCACTGTTCCTTGTGTCAATGTACTTCCCTGAGATCCTGTCAAGCCTTGACCTTGGTTCAATCCATTCACGGTGCTTTCAACGTGACCGTTGTTTGTAGATGCAGAGGGTAATAACGGCATTGACGAAGAAGTCCCTAATGCGTTAAGTCTCCGCATGATCTCAGCCGAATTGACGTTGGAACCTCCAACTACTCGCAGTCCTGCTCCTACGAGTGCTGACTGAGATGATCCAGATATCACAAGCATTTTCTTGCTTCCTTGTTCACGTAGTCTCGCTGGATGATGCAGATCAGGCAAACTCACAATACCAGGTAAGACTGGCGATGAACCTTTGTGCGTTCTGCTGTGTCGTTTGATATTGATTTCACCTGCAGATGAAACTTTGGACCTCCGTTCTTCATCATTCCTAGCGTCATGACTGGAGCGACGAAGTTCGCCATCAGTTCGTGTCTGAGGCACCGGTCTCTCTTCATCTTCACTTTCATCGGACTCTGAAAAGGCTGATAAAGCTTGTTCTCCTGTAGATGGGGTGTTGCGATCATGGACGAGGTCCAAATATTGCCAAACATTAGACGATCGGCCAAACGCATGTGGTCGTGAGCTCGTGTGTGTTTTCACAGCAGGAACCATTGCTGCCTAGTAAACAATCCTCTAAAATCGGAGGAATTCACAACTTCCCAGCTCGCCCTGGTATAACGAATACAGATCAGTCGAGTTTGGACACCATCGCTTCATCGCTCAACGTGTGATGGATGAACCCTTGTCAGCACTTCGGGAGCGCATTCGGTGAGTATGACGAGGACCATTTCGTCAAAAAAACAACGCCAACCTTATTTTGATGCAGTGCGGTTTGTGTCCATGACCAAGAGCAATGGGATGCAACGTGGAAGGTAATAGCAGTAAATTTCCATCTTCTCTCAGACAAAACTAGCCCCACCAATTCACTATTTCTAGTAGCAGCGGGCCGTTCTTCAATATGCTACAGAGGAAGGCAAAACAGAGGGGTCTCTCGATGTTATTGAAACATGATGCTGGTGTTTGAGTGTAAAAAATACTCTACTTCTCATTGCGTTCTCAACGACCCGAAGTTAGTGTAATGAGATGTCTTCAGGAATAGTAAGAACTCAGGCAGTGGGCTTTGACAGGTAGAACGGAGGTACCTGGTTTTGCCCGAGACTTCCGTAAACAGTTTGCTACTAGTATATGCTCGCTGCAAGCGATCATCGTCGGACAACCAAGACGCTGTGATGATTCTTGTTGAGGAAACATCTATATCGTATGAAGAGCCCAAGACGCTGGACGACTTCGGTGTCATTTGAGTCGGTTAAGAATATCACGGCTCGTGTTCTTCGTCTGCGCAGTACTGCTTTCAACTAGACAACTTGGCGTTACACTGGTTGCCGTCTTTCAGAAATCGATTTTGATCTGGCACTCCACAGTGCGAGCTTCTCCCAAATCAATCGACACATCAATTGTCTATGGCTTAGCCGCGCCAATCGATCCAAAGCTCGTGCTTTTCGAGCCGCGGCATGCCCAGGATCAAGTCGTACTTGTCCATGTCTAGGAGAAGGAACGACCCGTGCTGTCAAAGTCCTCAAACTTTACAGCCAAGTCCATACGGACCCCAGGTACGTTAACCACCGTACCATCGGCCAGTCTCACCGAGACCTGGTCCCTGCCTTCGCTTTCCCGCAAAGCGTCGGCGTACTTGTCGCCATTCCGCACGACCGTCCGGCGTCGAGCAAGGTTCGTCAACTCCCCAGAGTCAATGCGGATTCTGAAGGGATCTCCGTATCCCCGTACACTCGCGTGTACCATGAGCAGTTCGCCGCTGCTCTTCCTCGTCTCGAGAGCACCCAGGCTCTCAGGGGCTAAGCCTCCATGGCATGCGCCGTCCACACTCTTATCATGGGGACTTAGATCTTTCCCAGTAGGGCGCCCCGCCCCTACTGGTGACCCCTTTTCCCCTGGCTCTTGGGTCGCGGCTTCTGCCACGGGCCCCTCGAGCCCCTAGGTTTGGAAGGGAACTTCCTTTGCCCTCCCGCAGGGCAGGCGCTTGCATGTGCCCGAGCTTCCCACATCCGTAGCAGCGGATGGAGCTCTGCACGGCCGTATCCAGTTCCATGGGTATCGGCCCTGTAACGGTTCCTGATGTTGAAACTCCCTGCACTGCGCCTATCGATGCATTGTGGCCTTGTCACACCGACTTAGGAGTACGAGCCTGTCTGTGGCTGTACTCCTCTTGGAGGGTGATCTGGATCGCCTCCTCCATAGTGTTCTAATGTATGCGGAACAGCTGGGTGCGAGATGGGCGCGCTTTCTGGCCATCCATGAACACTGTCACCTTGATGTGTTCAGTTAGGGGGTTCCCTACCAGAGATGCAGCGAGTACTCACATCTCCTGGATGTACTCCTGTAGCTCATGCTTCCCTTGTTTACAGGCAAGGAAGCGCGAGCGCTGGCGATACTCATAGTTCGCCGGGAGGAAGGCGGCTCTAAGCTGTTGACACAGCTGAGTCCAGGTTGTGAAGCGACCGGCGTTGTCGCTTCGTGCGTGTACGCCCAGGTCTTCGCCCGACATCCTAGGTTGGATAGGTCGAAAGCGACCCGAAGTCGCTCGGTCGAGATGAGGCCGCATCCATGGCGAGCTCTACCTCTCTGACCCAGAAGTGGAGGTTCTCTCCCTCCTTTCCCTCATAAGGGTTAACCTTAAGCCTCAACAGCTTAGGTTGGGCTGGCTTCATCTCAGCCACGGGGGCCTGCAGCCCCTGTACGTGGGCGATAAGCCCTCTCTCGTACCTGTCGAACGCCTCATTGCGTTCGACCTGCTCGGCCGGCGTAGCAGCCGCCAAGCTTCGAAGGGTATCTCCTCCAAAGATGCCCGCCATCTCCCGGACTGACCCAAACTGAGAGTCGGTCAAATGAGGGAACTCCCCTCTATCCATCTTGGCATACCTTGTAGGAGCCACAGAGGATTCAGGTGGTCAATCTACCCGCGTAGGCGTGGATTGACTACAAGTCCTACCGAGTGTGACGGGGTCACACGAGCACCTTGATTGAGGAAGCGTGCTATCAAGAGTATACAAAGTCTAAGTGAACGGCAGTTCACTAGTCCCTGGTCTTAGGCGACTTAATACCCAGTTTAGCGTAGATTTAAGACTGATTTATTTATAGTTAAATAGGTTCATTTGGCCTGTAATACAAACTCCTAATTAACTATACTTTATCCTAATTATGCATATAAAAGGTAGGCCAAATGCTATTGGTTGGCCCTCAGCCACTAGACCTACGTGGCAGTTGTGTGGTCCACACCACCCACGACAGAGTATCTAAAACGAATACTCACAGAAGTATATTCACTATCTTTAAAACGACAAAATGTCTGTCCGTTTGTCCGTTTGTCCGTCCGTGGTCCGCGCACGGAGGTCACAAAATTTTGATTGGGTAAAACTCGAAATTATACTCAGATAGGTACGATTGTGAAGCCTGGCTCTGAACGCGTGTCATTTCAAAAAAGACCGCGAACAGCGGAAGCAACAAGGTCAGTAAGATTAACTAGCTACTTGCGCTTATGATAACATTAAATACATTGAGTTTTATCTTATTCTCTGCTCGACCACCCCTCTTGCTCTTCGGAGCCCGACGCTGAGGTGCCCATGCCGCCCACCGGCGGTGTGGGAAATCTCATAACCAATCCGGGGTAAGGAGCAGCACAAACGGCGATAAAGCCGGTATTACCTGGCCGTCTGCCCCTCCCCGGACCCAGTCGTTGGTAATGGGACCCGACGCACTGTGGTAGTAATACCGAGTGCGTCTCTGAGTCCGTGGTCGGGCACAGTGTGATCACCCAAGCGGGTGTAAGGAGCCCCCCGTTGCTCACCGTACCGGTATAGGTGATAAGCTTTATCGGTAACCGGTACCGCACTTGCACCACTGTTGGTAATACGACCGCGGAATCCTGAACTACTGTGTTGCGAGGCACTGGGGTGAGTCTTGCTGGAGTGATTTTTTTGGGTCAAACTCTGAGCAGGTCAACTCGTGCGCAACTCGCTTTTTGGGTCAATACCTGCGCAACTTTTTTATTGGTCAATTAATGGTCAAAAATTATCACGGTCGACAGGTGTTATTGTTAGACCAGGAATATTAGCCAGTGATAATGCATTGCTACAATAAATTTAAATTACCATTTTTAGTGGCATCGCAGGTTGGTTAAAAAAGAATATAACAATAAATATGTAGTTTCCCATGAAAAACTGTCACTAATCTAAATATAACAATAAGGTGAGATGACAAGGTGCTCTACACATCCCATCTATTACCTTCCGAAAGTGATGGTGCTGGACCAAGTAGTTCCCTGAAGTTCACTTTCAATTCTACCAATTCTAAAGCAACTCCTCCAACTACCAAGTTAAACCCCTTCTTCCTGTCCGGCAACATGGATCACCAACACGTCTTCAACGCTAACTCTTCCGACTCGTTCCACTCCGATATTAGTGGTGACTATGGCTCTGCCATGAGTGACACATCGTCTGGTCACACCGAAATTATACCAAGCCAATCGTCACACTCCGACTGGAGTGATGGTCATCAAGCTGTAGATGATGACGGGTTCAATCTCCCTGATATCACCGAGAGGTTTTCGAGCCATGAATCGAATGATGGTTCGCATTTGAACAGTCAAGAGAGTGAAGGTCGTCAAGTTGAAGATGAAATAACAAGCGGTAGATTTATACTGCCAGACAGTGTCGAACCTGTTTCAGGTTCTAAATCGGTTCATTATCAAGGATATCAATACTCGTTCTACCATGGAAGTGGTGCCACTCGGAACTACCGCAGCAGTTCGTACCGCCGCACCCAGTGTTTAGCTAAGCTATATATTTCCAGAATGGGTACCGTTGTGCGAGGGAATCACAAATCTGATTGTGTTCCAGAAATGCGTCAAGTTCCGAATGGTCCTCCACCTACTTTCGTGAATTGGAAACAGCAAATGCTGCTGGCGACAGATGATATTGGTATTCGCGATGTTACGCTTTCGCCAAGAGAAGTGTGGCAAATTATTCGAGAGCAATTCTATAGCGACGACAGCATCATTGTGCAAGGAGCGACCAAGAAACAAATTATGGGTCGTTTGTATCGGACAAGGAGAAACCATTTTGGAAGGGAATTTTTTGGTCGAATTGAAATAGAGCCACTGTGTGATGTCAAGCACAGCCCGGGTTTGAAGTTTTTCCAGTTCCACTTCACTTATTACGAAGACGAAGTATTGCATCGAGTAATTGGTTGGTCCCACCCACTGCTAATGGATCGTCTGAAACAGCGACACTGCTCCCTTTTCGTTGATGCAACATTCAGATGTGTACCAACTCAGTTCTACCAATTGGTTGTTGTGATGATGTACGACCCGATTTCTGATTTATATCTTCCAGTTTGGTACGTGTTGACTTCCGGAAAAACTTCCCATATTTACGAACACATTTTTCATTACATTTGTGTTGCATCTAAGAAGAGGCTAGACCCAGCTCATATTGTCTGTGATTTTGAGTTTGCGATGATCAAAGCTGTCAAGGACCAGTTTCCAGATTCTAGAATTGTGGGATGCCTTTTTCACTTCAAGCAAGCATTACGTCGGAAAATGCTCAAGTTAAAAATTACCGAAGAAGAAGTGGCTTTGGCCATTCGTGAAGGGTGCATCGATGGTCTTACCCTAATTCGTCGGTGCGATATCGTGTTCAGAGGGATCCCTGATGTACGGCGAATGATCAAGCGTGACTGCAGGGATCAAGGTATACTGTATTCAAGAGAGAGTTGGAAAAAGTTTTGGAAATATTTTACGAATACCTGGATCAAGAAATTTGTCCCTGAATGGTGGAATGTCAATGGTCTCAATGAGGACATCGTCAACCGGACCAACAACCCTCTTGAAAGATACAACCGCACGCTCAACGATGCTTTCTCCGTACCACACCCTGATGTGGTACAGTTTATCAGTGCCATCGAAAAACAGAGCCGTGACAATGTTCGATTGATTAATGACATTTCCAACCGTAGAGCTAGAGCTCCGAGTCACGCTTCGCCACAACGAGGGCCAAGGTTTGAATCAGATTATCATCTGGAAGTGGAATCCCAATCGGACTTGGCTGATTCTGACGATTTGAACTCGGACGACGACTCAGATATATCTGTATCACCTGAATACCGAAGGTAGTGTAGTAGTACATGCTATTCTACATTTTACCACAAACTTAAATGGCACTTAAAAGATAAATATACTATCTTTTGCATGAATTAATTTATGCTCAGATGTTAATATTTCTAAATTTATCGTATTTTAAAATTTGACTTGGTTTCACTATACTTGATATAAGATATTGAATTTCTGTAAAGAAGGGATTCTAGCCATTCTAGAACGTTTGTGACCAGGGAATAATCCCATTTACCTTCCGTCGAACGCTGATTGGCTAGACCTCTCCAGGTGGTGCAATTATCCTGGAAAGTTCTGCCCAGCTGTTCCGTATGAGACTCATACCCCTAGAGGAATGGAGCGTGTCGACCCAAACACTTTATTATGTCTCGGAACCGATGGAGGACTGACACACGACACTTACCTCAAGCATCGATTTCCCTACGGGCATGGGACTCGAACCCATGCCACCTGATAGCTAACGGGCTAAGCAGGCGCATACAAACCAGTTGCCTAATTTGCATACCGAGTATGAATTGTTTGTTCAATGCTACTCTACATTCACCTTTAAAAATATATAATTTATCATAATGTCATAATATAAAGTTTAGTAGTGATATCACATATGGAAAAATGCAGTCACGTGATGGGTCAAAACGTGGTCAACTTGCGCAGGAGTTGACCCAAAAAGCGAGTTGCGCACGAGTTGACCTGCGCAGAGTTTGACCCAAAAAAGGGATATCAGTCTTGCTCTCAACCGAGAGTCTCCGAAAACCACACTGCCTTAAATCATAAAATTCCTATAGGGAGGTTTTTAGAGGGACTATTTGGAACTCAGTTTCCACCACTTTAGCGTCGTCTGATTGACCAAACCCGTCACTTTTTGTTCTTTAACCCTAATCTCATTAGCTGCTATACCGGTATTATTCTATACAAACTTTAGTATAATTTTGCGGCCCAAAGCTCCGTGTCTTATACTTAGGTGCTGATACTTAATTAATTTGTCAGCCACGGTATCCCAAAATCGCCGTCAATACCGACAGCCACAAAACGACCTAAATTAAAAAAACCAAAAACCAAAAAATAAATAATTAAAGAGGTTGGTGGCATAAATAAAAATAATAACTAGCTAGATCTACGATCAACGTAAAATAGAAAAAGGCTAAATAGCTAGGACCTGGAAACCTGATTTGTGTACCGTGTAGCCCATGGTATATGAAGGAAGGTGGATGCCTAGAGAAGCAAGGCCCAATCTGTCATGCGTGTTGCCCACGGATGATTGAGGAGGATAGATGCTTCGTCGGTTCGTAACGTGCGTGCGGAGAAATATTGAAGACATTACAGTAAAAGAAGCCTACTAAAAGATGCTGTTAAAATTATACTATGGGAAGTGTTAGATATTACCAGTATTAAGTAATGGGGTGAGACTTATAGACACTAAAGTGATAGAATTGGACACAGATGGTTACAAAGTAAAGGAATTGAAATCTAGGTGTACCTCTTTAAACCTCCCCGTCATGAACCCGATGAAGTCAAAAATGCTAAACGGTTGCTGCATTTCGTGGATATATAGCGTGGACAATGGGGGCGAAAACGGAAGTACAATACGATCATGGACATTGAAGACGCTTTCTGCACGCCGGACGAAGACGAATCGAACGAGGATAAAAGGCGCAGAGTGAGAGCTAAGAAAGTTGCTTTGAATCGATGGTACATCGGCAAAATGAAGAAAGTGCTGCTGCCGCTGGAGATGCTACTACGGTTGGAATATATAACAATTCCGAGATGGCCGACACTTCAACCACCGTCGCTCACGTCGATACAACCAGTATTCACTGTGTTTGCACTGCCAGAGTCAATACCAAATGTGGCTGTTGCGACAGATACACGAGTGGATTCAGGTGGACTACGTAGCACAACTCGCCGCAGAAGATCCGATATGAGTCCTTCGCAGCTTGCGGCAGTGAGAGCGAGAGATTGTGGCGAAGTGGTTCTGCGAAATCGCAAGATCGCAGGAGTCCTCTTGCACACTGCGCCCGAACTGCCGACTAACGGAGGGGGTACTCCGATCTTCCGTGAAGTTACTTGATCTCACCTTGTGTACCCGTCGGTGGGACTAGATCGCTCCTCGGGTGATCTCGATTAGACGCGCTTGTTGTCGATCTTGCTGTCTGACAGGACAGCGGGAAAGGTGGCAGCAGCGGGGATACTTCTACTCGCTGCGCCGCGTAGTTATTGAGCTTCGATCTTGGTTGTATTCGATCGATCTTGCCTCAACCAGTGTCGATCTTAGCTCGGGGGGGTCTTGTGGTCGGTGTGTGACCTTTATCCAATAGCTTCCAATGCGTGCTTGCCGCTTCCTATAGCGGGGTTTGAGATTTGAGGGTTGACGAACGTCCAGCCAAGCAATCTGGGCGTAGGGTTCTACTTAGTGTCGATCTTGATCCTGCGTGGCGTCGGGAAGGCCAATCTTTTATATCCCTACCCGGAATAGCGTAGATGAAGGAAGACTTGTGTAGTAGAAGGTAAAAGCAACTCTGAATTAATGGTTAATGTTCTATGCTTCCCATCTGTGGCTATCCGTATTGCACTGGCTCCCTAATATCCATAATAAAGTTAAGATCGATATTTACCTGTCAGGATCGATATCGCGTGGGTACAATCGTCTTGGGCTGGGGTGATGGCACACGCATTCACTAGGTCATTATAGTGAGTGTCACTATATCGAGGATCAACGTAGAGAGGGATTGCTCTTGATCTCGTTTGACGGGACGAGATCGAGATCGGAAAACTTCTTATCTGCTTCACCACAACCGTCCCCTGCACGAGTGATAACAGCACAACTGCTTTCGCTCGCTGCACCGCATCTCCTTTCAGCCTATCCTCCTCCATGGTCCAAGATCAAGCCTCCAATCCTTCATCGACTCCAAGATCGACTATGCCACCGGGCCAATTGGGCCTACCCGCGGTGGCAGCCGCTGCCGTTGATCCTGACGCGTCCTCCAATTCACCACCCCACCCTCATTCTTCATGTCCGGAATGTCATCGGTTCCATTCCGCGCCGACGGCTCATGTTCATCGATCTCATGTGGATTTACAAGTCGTTCGAGCGTCGCTCCGAGACGTTCAAGCCTCTCTAAGAGGTGTGGAGGACATTATCAGTCGTGAGTCGATCTTCCGCCAACTGCAAGATGATCATGAGGATCTTCAACACGCTCACGTAGACTCTCTTCGTCACATGGGCGATCTACATCAACATTTGAGTCACCTCCGATCTCAGGCCATGCCGTTTGCCAAATTCTGTCAAGATCGGTATGACGCGCTGATTGAAGTGTTGGAGGATTCTAATGCACAGCTGGTAGAGAGCAGATCCACAGTTGAAGAACTTGAAGAGAAGCTAGACAGGGTCTCTAAGCTTCGGGAAGCTTTCGACGAACTGCAGGCCACCTCTAAGAGTACGACCTTATGTCTGGAAGACGAGATTGACACTTTGAAGCGCCAGGTCCAGAACCTCCAAGCCCAACTGGCTGCTCTGACCAGTCATCCCGATCTTGGTTCCCCGCCTCCTACTGCGCTTGCCCGTCTCTTATTTAATCAAGATCAGGAGCTGATTGCTGCTCGTCAGCGTGATCAAAGCCAAGATCAGTCGCTGCTGGAAGTCCGTCAGCGCCTGAAGGATCGAGATCAAGACTTATCCAAGGCTCAGCAGCGGTGTCAAGCGCTGGAGCGGTCGGAAGCTTTGCTGGAGGCGGCGGCTCTCCAACTCCAACGTCAGATCAGTGCACAAGATCAACGGATCACCCGACTTCAAGAAGAACGGGACCAGTTCCGGGCAGACTGCCATGAAGCCCAATCTGAACGAGATCAGGCGGTAGCGGAGACCAATTCCACGTCTGAGCGTCTGGACAAGGCTCGTGCCGAGCTTCGTGTTCGTGGGAACCATGTAGACTCTATGAGGGCCAACATCTCCCGCTTAGAGCAACAGGTTGCTGATCTTCAGACTGCTCGAACCCAAGTGGACCACCAATTTGTGAGCCAGAAGCGGGAGCTTGCTGCTCTACGGGTCGAGCATGCTGCTTTCTCAGCTCATTTCAAGGACGCTTATAGTCGATTTTGGGCTGTGGCGCGCTCCCTCAATCAAGACGTCGCTCTTCCGAGCCCGGCAAGTCTGACGCGTCCTCGATCTGGGTCGGAATCGTCCCCAACTCGATCTCGCAAGACTCGACGGCTCGATCTTTCATCCTCCCATTCTCCTGACGATCTTCCTGATTCCGAGGGTCTGGATCCTGACGTCCCTGAACCTGAACTCCCTGATCTCCCTCAAGAATCCGAGATCGAGCAAGAAGATGGTTCTCCTGAGCAGGAAGGCGGCTCTCTTGACCTTCCTCAAGAGTCCGAGTTCGAGCAAGAAGATGGCTCTCCTGAGCAGGATGGTACAGATGATCCTGAGATGTTGGCGGCTTTAGCTAAATCTCATTCGGATCTTCGTCGATCCAAGTCGTCGGGAGGAGATCAGGGTGCTTCAGGAACTGCCGGCCATCCTATCGACTTGGGTAGCGAGGGAAGTGATAATATTCCTTCCGACGACCTGTCTGAGCAGTCTCCGGAGGTCGATCCTCCCATGGGTAGCCCTAATTCTGCTCCCGATGACAGTGATCTTGAGTCTAGTGCGGGAAAATTACTTCCGGATATTCGACAATCCTCCGAGGCCACCACCTTGACTCCGCCACACCCCAAGGTTCCAAGATCAGAGTGGATTCCCAGCTTGATCACCAGGCGTCTATTTCGCTCAGCGGACGTCTTCCCGTGGGATGTCAACCGCGTGAGTCACTTGAGCATCTCCACCTTGAACACCAAGGTGTTGAGTCACCTTTTGCTCGGTGTTTCCGAATGGCTATTTCCTGACGTGGCTCCTTCTACAACACCTTCTCGGGTCGAGATCGAAGATTTTGTCACGGGCCCTGCTGTGGATGCTCTTATGTCTCTCAATCCTCCACCATGGGCATCTCTGGAATCCACCGAGGGACCCCTCTCTTTCATGGTCGATTTCATGCCTCCTGGTTTTTGTGAGAAGTACTTGGAATATGAGGAGAAGCATCTTCAGGCGCTCTGGGAGTCCAGTCACTTCCTGCCGATCTCAGACGACATGTGTGTTGCGGACGCAGCCTTATCAGCCTACCATGAAGGTCGTCGTCAGCGTCGATCTCGGGCTGGAGCCGCCTGGAAGCAGTTCTTGTTTCGACATCTCATCCCGGCTCTGCGTCAACAGTATTGCGATCTGGATATCTTGCTGGATCCTTTCTTCCTGCATTTCCCCAAGCCGCGTCACCCCAAGATCTGGTATCCGGATGTGTCTGCTGCGTCGCTGGAGGATGCTTTGTCCGCCGTTGATCTTGCGGAACACTGGCGTCTACAATATCGCCAATCTTCTACGGATCACCCAGCGACGCGTATTCCTCGTCTTCAGGACAAGTTCGTCAACGTGCCACCTTCCTCTCAGCCAGCCTCCAACATAGCCGTGCTTTAATCTCTTAATTAATCCATTTCTCTTCGCGATTTCCTTCCTTTTATGCGTCGTTCTTAAGATATTAACGCCTTCGATCTTAGTGACTCATGGTCATCTAGTCGGTTTCACATGTATCATATTCACCACCGTCCACCTGATCTATCGCTGTCCGATAGATCCTCCACCTGTTTCTTCGTGATGTGACCAATTCACTTCACGATCTCGCCTCCTCATAGCTCCTCATGTGATTGCATGACCTCGAATCGATTTCGATTCGTTCGATCTCGCAAATAGTCATACAGTAGAGCTCCACAATTAAGATCGGCCTCATCTACCCATGTCGGTTCGTCATATCCTTTCCAGTACACCAAGAATTCGCGCAATGTACGTCCATATCGCGTGCGCTTCCCCGATCTCATGTCTCCGATCTTCTCAACTTCATATTCGTCGGTATCTAGATCTCGTACCCAGCTGTCTTCAGGTAACAAGGCTTCATCAAAATCGAATCGATCTTGATCTTGTATTGTCAACCGCGTCTTGGGACGGTCTGGGAATTGTCGTACAGGCTTGATTTTAGAGACATGTACCACCGGGAAAAGTCGGTATTCGGTACCGGCGATCTCAAGACGTACTGCATGTTCTCCCACCAGTTCCAACACACGAAAGAGACCGTGCCACATATGTGCCAGCTTACGCGCATATCTTTCTTGACTCGATCTAGATACAGCCACACTTGAGTTCCAACTTCGATCTCATGTGGTCGGACCGTTTCATTGTGTAGATCTGATCTTTCTTGGATCGCAACACGTAATCTCTCATTCACTTGTTCACGTGCTTGTTGATACTGCTTCTCTATCCGGTATCGCCATCGGCGGGGTTCACGATCTCGCCTTCTCGTCGATCCTAATGGTACCATTGCTTCCAACGTAGATCGAGGGTCTCAGCCGTGTAACAGATAAAACGGGGTTTCTCCTCGGACGCGATCTTGGGCAGTATTAAGTGCGAAGATAAGACGTTCTGCATAGTCGTCCCAATCTCGCTGATCGATATCCTCCACATACATCTTGACTGCACGTGTCAATGTTCCCACCATCCTTTCGGTTGTACCGTTTGCTTGTGGGCGGTATGCCATTGTTGCTCGCTGTCTCTGTCCCACGATCTTGTTGAACGATCTGAAGAAGTCAGACATAAAACCGGGTTCTCGATCATGTCGGATAGCCTCGCTTGCGCCGAACCGGCGGAAAACACATTCCTAATAATTCTCGGCGACAGTCTGGGCTGTCCTTGATGCGCTGGCTTTCGCGACCACGTATCCAGTGAATAGATCGATCCAGATCAATAGCTCAGTGTTTCCTTTGTGTGATCTTGGTAGTGACGGTATGTGATCCATACCGATAATCTGGAACGGATACGTAGCTTGTAAATTCCCAGGCGATTCCCCGTGGATCGTAGGTCGTCCTTTTCCCGTCTCGCAATCTATGCACTGACCCACGTAGCGTTGCAAACTCTGATATAGTCCGCGCCAGTGGAAGTGAGCGCTGATCTTGTGGTATGTCCGTCCAATACCTTGGTGGCCACCTTCCAAACTTGAATGATAGTGGTGCATAAGATCGTTTTGCAACGTTTCGGGCGCCACGAGCTTGGCCACAAGATCGGGATCTTCGTCGGACTGCTGGGTCGGCGGAAAATAGAACAACAACCCTGATTCATCTGTCTCATAGCGATCTGCGATCTTAGAACAGTTTTTTGCTTCGGTCGAAGTAAGATCTTGTACGTCTTCTCGCAGGTAGGCCTTAAGATCGACGATCCATTTCTCCTCATCTTGAGCTCGGTTAATACGTTCCATCCTCATTCTTTGCACGATCTCTTCTTGTAGCACCTGGGGTCGACATTTCTTACGCGATCTTGTGACAGCAGCGATCTTGACTGTGGCTGCGTCATCCTTGGCTATTAGCAACTCGTCCAATCTATTGAGAGTGACAAGATCTTGGCGCTCCTCTTCCGTGACAATCACCACTCCACTTTCGCGACGTAATGCGGCACTCGCCAGACTGTCTGCGCTTTGGTTTCAATCTCGCTTCATGTGCAGGAACTCATGGTTGGGCCAAGATCGGAGACGTTCCAGTGCTTGCTGTCGTAACAACGTTAACCCCGGGGCCTTGCATTCGATCTCACCCTTCATTTGTCTGATCACAAGATTAGAATCCCACAGATAATCAGGCGTCCCCTGTCCATATCTGACAGGAGATCGAGGCATAGAAGCAGACCGTGATACTCAGCCTCATTTACCGTAAGATCGAGCTTATACTTCGATGCTGCTGAGATCACTGTCCAGTCTGGTAGACTCCACACTATTCCACTGTATGCTCCGCCACTTCGTTTCACACGTGCTGATCCATCAAAACTAACAACTAGTAATCTCTCGTCTGGCTCCACTGTTGGAGGTGGCATCGAGATCACTTGTCGTGGTTGCTTCCTGGGAGCGATCGAGATCAAGATCGAGTCCACTTCTTTACGGGGCGTAATACTTGCCGCGATCACGCCTAAGATCTCATCTTCCCCTTTGGTGCACTTCACGATCTCGAGGGTCCAGCTTGATAGAAGTGCAGCCCATCGTCCTAATCGTCCTTGCAGCCCGGATGAGTGAAGCAGCCACGCTAATGTGGAGTGGCGCGTCAATACTTTAATCGATCTTGTCACGAGTTGAGTATAGCAGGTGTCTAGTATCCTGAGCAGAGCCAACACTTCTTTGTCGACCATACCATAGTTGATCTCGTTCGGCTTGAGTGTGCGACTAGTGAAAGTCACTGGCTTGTACACTCCATCGTGTTCTTGTATCAGGGCTGCTGAGATCGCCCATTTGCTGGCGTATACTACCACTACCGGTGGTCGATCCACATCGAAGTGTTGTAAGATCGGAGCATTCACGATCTTGTTCTTTAAAGTGGTGAACGCTGTCCTAGCCTCAGTCCACTTGTTACCCTCTTCTGTAGCAACATTCTCATCGTCCCCAGTCGATTTTGTCCTTCGAGCGATCTCATAGAAGTCCGCTTCGCGTAGTTCGTACAGAACGGATGCGTAGATCGCGAAGTCTTCAATGAATCGGCTGTAGTAATTGAGACTTCCCAAGAATGATTGCATCGATCTTAGGTTGGTAGGGAACGGTAGTTCTTGTAAAGCCGCCAAATCCTTTGGATGTGTCTCCAAACCTTCAGCCGACACACGATGTCCTAGATAGTCCACCTTTGCTGACCCCAGAAGCTTTTGGCGACACTGATGGACAAATTCCACTCGTCGCAGGCGTCTAACAGCTTTTCCACCTTTTCGCATAACACTTCCCACGATCTTCCGGTTACCAGTATGTCATCGATGTAAGATCGACGTCCCAACACTGACCCATTTCTCTCTAAATCAGGTTCTCCTGTCTCGAATACGTCCTTTCGGTCAGATCGATCTTGATCTTGGGTCACTTTCACAAATCCATATAGTGCATTGTCTAGGAGTCTCTGGTAGATCTGGGGAGCGTTTTTAAGTCCGAACGGCATCCGATTCCACTCAAACAGTCCAAATGGAGTGATAAATGCCGAGATCGATCGGGCTCGGTCTGTCATGGGCACTACCCAGAAACCGCTAGCCACATCCAAAGAACAGTACCAGAGAACTTTGTCGAGATCATCCAGCAAATCATTGATCAGAGGCATGGGATATACCATGAGCCTTGTCAGACTATTAACCAGGCGGTAGTCGATACATAACCGGATGTCGATCCCATTTTTCTTGATGATCACAACTATAGGTGACACCCAAGGGGATGTCGAGTGTCGGATCATCCGAGCCGATAATAGTCCCTTGATCAGTTGGTACAACTTTTCGCGGAATTGTATGGCCACCTTGCGACAGCGTTGAGCGACTGGCTTTGCATTTCCCACATCTATGTCACATACCACTCCCTTCGCTGGTGGTGGTAAGGCATTGCCCTTTCCGATAAGGAGGTGCTTCCGTTTCCAGATAATTTGCACAAGACGTTCGATCTCCTCCCGGGTGTTGGTATTGGTATCACCTATTTGAAGATCTTCGATCTTGACTTCTTCCGTGGTCGCGGTCACTTCTGGTAGCACAGCCATTTGATCTTCCACATCTTCTGCGAATAAGCTCCCCCCTTCCTTGATACAAACTTCATCATCCATCGTAGGATCGCCTATGTCTGCCGCGGCCTTGGTGCGAAGATTATTACTGTTAGCAGGGTCGATCTTGCCTTGGTCAGATGTACATTCGATTGACGGTGGGCTTGCGTCCCCGTTCCCTGCGATCTTGACATTGTGGATGGCTTTTACCGGCTGTGGTAAGATCGCAGTTGGTGTTACGTACTCGGGACGCTCCACCATTGGCTCGGTGATCTGCTCGTTGGTACCCGCTTCACTGATCTCATCCGTAGTTGCCTGATATGCGAGGTTTTGCCATTCGGCGTACCTCCTCGATCCCACGGATACATATCCCGGAATTCGGGGAATACGATCTCCACTTAACCACATCGCGACTTTCGATCCTTCGTGGAGAGTCAGTGCACGATCGCTTATGTTGGTCACCTGTAGATAACGCGTCCTTCCTGGTCCGACTGTGATTGTTGGCACCCATCGATCTCCCCTGGTGACCCATAACTTATACTGGTTGGACGTTTGACCGCGTAGCCGGATCTCGGCCGTCTCACCGACATCGATCCAGTAGTGATCCTTCCAGCACACATGTTCTACCTTGTCACCGTAAAGAGGACGCCTACCAGCCATCTGAAGGCGGACTTCATCGGGTAGACATATTGTCCCATCAGCGAGATCGAGGCGGATACCCGCTGGCACCATGAAGTCCATTCCTAGTATCAGATCTTGACCTCCGGTGGGCGGACCTACCCATGCATCAAAGAAGTACACTAGCGATCCTGCCAGCGTGATCTTGAGAGGAGTACGTCCCTCGATCTTATATGGGGATCGTCCAACACCTTCGCATTCCAACGTTTGATTCTCATCAATGTGGCACCCGACCTTACGAGCAAAGGTGGCATCCAATATGGACACCTCAGCACCACTGTCAAATAGCAAAGTTGCTTTTTTGTTGTTGATCTTCCCCATAGCTTTAGATTGCTTGAACTTCTTGTCTGGAACATGATACTTCCAGTAACCCCGCGATTCCCCAGGGGAAATCTCAAGAGCCATCATCACACTCGATCTTGCATATTCATCGATCAGGCGTAGACTTGACACTGTAGCGGTGGATTTCTCCAGAAGATCACATGTATTGTCGATCGGATCGATCAGTTGATTAACTGTTGCCTCCGATTGTTTCTCGACATATGCATAAATGCAGTAGCTAGAACGCTCGTCTCGTACCGGTTTCCAAACCGGCGAGTGTCCTAGTTTAACATCTTCTCCGCAGTCTCTGGCAACATGCCGGCGTGCTTGGTAGGGTTGTACCATTGTCGGATCAAGTTGTAAAATTCCTCCATGGTACATTTTCCCGCCTCGTGGATGTCACCACATGCCTTGCATGTGAATAGGCAGCGATCTGAAGGATGTCCTTTACGGCCGCACTTCTCACATGTCAGACGTCCCCAGCACCCAAGATCGCTATGTTTACGTGACCCACAGTGCGAGCATCGCTTAGGTGGCGAACCTATATCATGTCGATCTTGTTGCGCACGATTGTTTCCGGTCTCCGAGCGACTGTGATCTTGGTTCCTTTGACCTTGATCTTGCTGCCCTTCGTTGTTTCCAGATGCTGCTGTGGCGAGGCCGATGAAACCTTTATCGCCCAGGGGGTTTGTATAGCGCAGCCCAAGATGTTCCTCAGGGTGTAAACCCAGAGAATCGACTTGAGAGTCAACAGCAAGGCGATTGATCCAGAGGTTCGCAGCCGCGAAGCTTTAAATCCAAAGAATCGCTCCCCTTGGTTGGCGTGGGTACCTCGTGTAATCCCTGTCGGCTCGTTTGTCTTCGACGGAACGGCACTCCACCGATTGTAAGTGTAGCCTTGAAGAAGTGCCGGAGTGCACGTCTAATCCAGAACGCACCTCCACACCAAAAGGCAAACCCAGAGAATCAGATCACCCGAAGCCCAGAATATCACAGATTCAGGGCTCGGAATTTCACTCAACTCCGGGACTTGGAACTCAGAAGACACCTTACCCAAATGCCCTCTTTGCTTGATAAAATCAACAAATACAGAGTATACAAACACTACAACTAGCCGTCACTTATTCTTTTGGACCCTCGGACGGTGGGTCGCTCCTACACTAGGCTCACTCGAGTCCTAAATTCAGGGGCCTAGCTCCCCCGAGACTCACACAAACGCGCACCACCTCCAATACAGGAGGAAAATACAATCACTATCAATAACCTTCCCTTCACACAAGCAGTCAGTACAAAATCCTGGAGGCGACTACCTAGCACCCCAGAATACCCTCGGTAATATGAAATGGGCTACCACGAGCACAGCAAGTGACCCAACTAGGATATGGAATAGATGGATCCCTCCAGGAAGCTCAAGGCCGTCACTGGTCCCCACCTAACTGGACTTGAGTTTGATGGAGTCCACACAGACGGTCGTCCTTCACCGTTGATGTGCCCTTAGCGTCCCGCGGCCGTAGTCTCGGGTCCTCCGGAATGGTCGTCGGCGGGCTTGGCCGAAGTCACTTGCGCAGTACAGGGAAAATTGAACTCTGTTTGTCTTTTATCAGCTACTTCTCTTTCTCTATCTCTTCTGCATTCTTCTTTGGGTAAATATCTTCGGTTCACTATGTTTGAGGTCGAATATCTTGTCTTGAGTATACCTTGGGTTCAGCGGTCCGAACTTGCGATCGTCTTGCGATTCCATTGTTGTCGGGGTTCGAAAGTGCCAAATGTGGGTCTTTAGCCTTGGTCTAATATGACACGGGATTCCCTCTCGATTCCTTGAGAGTGTCCAATCTGCACATCCATGTTGATCCTTCAAGGTCACACATCACTTGATTACAAACTGGCTTCGGACTGACTCGAAATCCAGAGAATCACATGAATCTCAGGGTCACCCCTGAAATCTCTGTGAAACTCTGGGGGTTGGGATGATCTCTGGGTGTTGGCTTGGGAGATACTTGATTTTGGTATTTAGAGTCTGGATTCGTGATCCAAACCCAGAGATTCATCTTGAACTCTGGGTCACCCGTACTCAGGGGGGTGAACTCTGGGTAATCATGCGGTACTCTGCATATTAAGCCTGTTGCGTCACAGACTCACATATATCTCCATAAATCCAAGCACTTAACGGGTTTAGCGGCCTCCTGCGCATGATCACGGTGGTAGTGGGTTGGTTTCTCAAGGTAATATGATCCTTTGTCGTTACTCTGGTCTACAGCAAGATGAGGTGTACTCTGGGATACGTTCGCCAGAGACACTTTCCACCAGACTTTAGGCACTCATCGTAAGGGAAAGTCCGCGGCTGGACTGAGTGTTCTTTGCACCCCTGGGTGTGCACTCCCAGGAATCACACTTCCAGCAAGTTGGGCCCATCTGCGGTCAAGTACTGGATTTATCCCATAACATCATTCTCTACCCACAATCGCCATCCGTGTCACACGGGTACAGCCGCGCCGCATCCGAGTCATCCACCAATCACAATTCGATACACACTCCAAGTCACGGAGGTGACGGCACGTCGTCGGCAAATTTCTGGAAACCGCCTCGTGTCACTGCGAGGTAGACACGACGTAATCTTGCTTCGCTATCCGATCCACTAGAGTCCTCTTCCGACTCGCCGCTGTCTGAGATCGCCTTGACGGCTCTGACGGCCCGAGTTGAAGCAGACGGGGCTGCTGCGCTGTTGTTCTTCTGACGAGGCTTGATTGATCCACAAACAGATTTGCTCTGTCGTGCTTTCGCTCGTTGCCGAGATCGAAGTGCTTCCTCCAGGGTGTCAGCGTCTGGGATTCTTAGTAGGGCCAAGTGATCTGCAAGATCGCGATCATCCAGAGTTTCGATGAAATGCTCCACGTGTTCACGTCGAACTTCCGAAGGTCCATCCTTGATCTGGAGGCGGGCCCTAAGCCCTGCCACATTGAGCCGGTACAAATATTCCAGCGGAGATTCGTCCGATCTCTTGCGCGCGTGGTAATATTGCCTCGCGACTGACACTCCTCGTCCACAATATTGAACTTGGAAGCTACTGAGTAGATCCTTCTAGATGCTGCGTGTTGTGCGACTGAGCTGTCGATACCAGTTTCGCGCCAATCCTGCGAGGAGATCGCCGAACACCAGACACTTTTCTTCGTCTGGAGCTTGATCTCGCATAAAGGCAGACTTCACCTTGCTAAGCCAGGCCCTGGCTCGATCTTCGTCCCCTTCTCTCCCCGCGAACTCCTTGAGTTCAGACATGGCAGATACTCGTATACGTGGAACACTTGTCGATCTTCCGGTGGTCGTGGTTGATGCTGATGCTACAGTCGCACGTCTGGGAGGATCAAGATCGAGATCATCTGGGTCGTATTCATGAGGACTTGGGTGTCGATCTAGCGACCCCACAGACTCCATATCCACATCTCGGTCCTCTGCTGGTGCTAGGATCACGGGATTGATAGGGCCTTGTTGTTCCTTCAAAAATCTGCTCATCGCCGCCTGGAAGTACGATTCCAGCTTCGCATTCGATCCTTGTATCATGTTTGGCGCGATGGCATCCGTCACTCGCTTGGTCTCATGATCTCCACGCTGCCGTAGCATAGCAGCACCAGACGGTCCCAGCGTCATTCGGGGTGGGTCATCTGCACTATCGGTGTCCACTTCCTCGGTAGCCGACTCATAATGCGAGGATGTTCCTGTCTGATCTTCCAGTGTGATTGCTGGTAACGATCTTAGCATGTCGTCTGTCGATCTAGTCGTGATCTTGGTGGTTACACTCTTCTCACCCACCAAGGGCTTCAGTAAGTCGACGATCGACATTAGGGCTGTGTTGATCGCGCTGAGCCTCGTGTCGAATAGATCGTTGGCGTTGAACGATCCTGTGGTAATCCCACTTTTCTTGATCAGATGTAATAACGCCTTTGCAGCTTCAAGTTTGCTTGATCTTGCAGTTGGTTTCTGCACTGGGCCTTTTAGATCGCTGATGAACTTTGGCTTGATGATCTGCATAACGGGATTCTTGATCAAGAAGGTGTGAAGTTCCTTCTTGTGGTATGCGATCTCGAGTGATTCATCAGTCCACGCTGTTTTGAGATCGTCTTGTTCATCAGCGTCCGATCCTGGAGCTTTCAACTTCTTCCGTAGAGGCTTCGATCTTGCTGACTTCTTTTTTGTGCTCGACTTGGAGACGAGCGTTTGGATGGCTTTCGCCGGTGGATTTTCGTCCTGCAGATCGCGACGCAAATCGGAATCTTCTGGGGTCCCCGAAAGGACCTGGGGAGGAGGTAGAGGCTTCTCTTCTAGGTCCGTAGCCGGACCCTCCTCTGTTCCGTCAGTAGAGCTCCTCCCAAAGCTCTGCCGGTCCGCGGATCGATCTTGATTCAGCGGTGTCGTTGGTGATCCGATCTCCAACGACGCTGGTTTCCCTGATCTAAGATCAGCATGCGCTTCTTCATGGGACTCACGGTGAAATCCCGAGTCACCCAAAGATCCGGGCACGCGCACCATTGTGGCGAAGTGGTTCTGCGAAATCGCAAGATCGCAGGAGTCCTCTTGCACACTGCGCCCGAACTGCCGACTAACGGAGGGGGTACTCCGATCTTCCGTGAAGTTACTTGATCTCACCTTGTGTACCCGTCGGTGGGACTAGATCGCTCCTCGGGTGATCTCGATTAGACGCGCTTGTTGTCGATCTTGCTGTCTGACAGGACAGCGGGAAAGGTGGCAGCAGCGGGGATACTTGTACTCGCTGCGCCGCGTAGTTATTGAGCTTCGATCTTGGTTGTACTCGATCGATCTTGCCTCAACCAGTGTCGATCTTAGCTCGGGGGGTCTTGTGGTCGGTGTGTGACCTTTATCCAATGGTTCCAATGCGTGCTTGCCGCTTCCTATAGCGGGGTCTTGAGATTTGAGGGCTGACGAACGTCCAGCCAAGCAATCTGGGCGTAGGGTTCTACTTAGTGTCGATCTTCATCTTGCGTGACGTCGGGAGGGCCAATCTTGTATATTCCTACCCGGAATAGCGTAGATGAAGGAAGACTTGTGTAGTAGAAGGTAAAAACAACTCTGAATTAATGGTTAATATCCTATGCTTCCCATCTGTGGCTATCCATACCGCACTGGCTTCTTAAAACCCATAATAAAGCCAAGATCGATATTTACCTGTCAAGGTCGATAGCGCGTGGGTACAATCATCTTGGGCAGGGGTGATGGCACACGCATTCACTAGGTCATTATAGTGAGTGTCACTATATCGAGGATCGCCATAAGGAGGGATTGCTCTTGATCTCGATTGACGGGACGAGATCGAGATCGGAAAACTTCTTATCTGCTTCACCTCAAGATCGCATCCGAAAGGCTGCAAAGAGGAGGCAAGACGAGCAAACACGAGCAATACATCGGCATCGAGAAGCAGCTCGCCGCCAACAAATGTCCGCAGAGGAACGACGTGCACAACAGCAGCAAAATAGCACATCCCGCGCAGATCAACGAAGGAAAATGAATGACGAACAGCACCATGCGATACGCATTAGCAACACTGTGGCGCGAGCAGTTGCCAGGGCTAAAATGAATGACGAGCAACATGGTATGATACAGAATCGCTATGCCGTCGCACGAGCTACTGCACGAGGTGAAATGAGCGACGAACAACACAGGGTTATTCAGGAGCGCGAAGCAATTGCTAGGGCTTCTCAACGTAGCAGTTTGAGTCAAGAACATCGTCGAGAAATTCAGGAGCGTGACACCAATGCTAGGGCACCATCACGCCGGTTAATGACATTAGACGAGCGACTGGAACTTCGTGAAGAAGAGCGATTAAGGCGCCGATCCCGCCAGTACAAGAAAAATTACGGTAATCATGAAGACTTTGATTCCATGAGTGTCCGCGGTAATGACGCTTTGAATCAACGCCTCTATGTTTCACGGTTTATTGGAGGCTGTTCGGGGGATGGACGTACATGCGCTTATTGCGGTGCTTGGAAGTTTCCTGCTGAAACCAAGAAATGCTGTTGCATGGGTGGTAAAATCCGACTGCCGCCTCCCCGAGAAGCACCAGAGAAGCTGCGACTACAGTTTAACAACCCGGTATTTATGCAGTCTATCCGTCCTTATAACAATGCTTTTGCATTTACATCCATGGGGGCGTCACGATCCGAACCACTTCAAGTTGATGAAAGTGTTACGCGGAGAGGCGTTTACAATTTCCGCGTGATGGGAACAGTTTGTCATCGGATGGGATCTCTTCTCCCGCCACCCGGTGGAAAGCCACTGTTTGCACAGATTTATATAAACGACCCTGACAGTGCAGCGCGTGTGGCGAGCCGCATCCGAATGACAGATGGATTGAGTGCAGAAATCCTGAGCGACATTGATGAAGTCATGGAACAGCATAATCCCTACGCTCAACAGTTCTTATACGCACGCGAAATTCTGATTGAACGTAGTAGATCTGCGTTAGAAATAGCCCGTGCAGATCGTGCGCAGAGACAAGAAAACGGGGGTAAGCAAGAAGAGGATGTTCATGAAAGCCTCATAGATCCGGAAGTCGAGTGTGTTCTTCGACTTCATGTTGGTCGGGACACAAATCCAGGAACCCATAACACGCCTACTGCTTCCGAGGTGGCAGCAATTATCATCGACGCCAATGCTGCACAACCCCGCGATATTATCCTGTACACTAGACAAGGAGGGTTCAATCGCATTTACGAAACCAATCCACACTACGATCCACTACAGTACCCTCTTCTCCATCCATATGGAGAGTCTGGGTGGACTTACAAAATGCCCTACGCGGGTGAATTAAATTACGTCAACAATGATCAAGGTGGAAGGCCACGAGTGGGTAATCATCAAACCGATCAGAATGTGGAGGGAGATTTGGCTGAGTGGGGATATATTGTGCAATATGAGGATGGCAGAGAGGAACGACGAAAAACAACAATGTCTCTGAGAGAATTTGTTGCCTATCTTCTCTACGACCGTACTGGAAGTCATTCGCTTTTGCTGCTTGGAGGAAGACTGACCCTGCAGTACTGTGTTGATCAGTGGGCTAAGGCGGAGCAGGAAAGACTGCGGTATATCGAGAACAATCAACTTGAATTTCGCCTCGAGACCATACAAGGACTCACTGACGCGTACAGACGTGAAGGCACTGAAGCGCATCGAATTGCAGCAGTTCATGACCTTGAACAGTATGCGCGTAATTCTATATCCAACCGGGGTTATCGGCAAAATACGTCTGAGGAAGAAATTGGGTTAGATGCCAATAACATTGGGCGTCGTTTAATTTTGCCACCTTCATTTACTGGTGGACCTCGCTATATGTACCAACGGTTCCAGGACGCAATGGCAATCGTACGTGAGCTTGGTGCGCCAAATCTGTTTATTACAATGACATGTAATCCCAAATGGGTAGAAATCCAGGTAAACAACCGCCCCGGACAGACTGCCTCGGATCGACCAGACATTGTGGCAAGGGTTTTCATGGCAAAATTAAAATCTCTCTGCAAGGATCTTGACGAGGGTGTCCTGGGGATTCAGGCAGCCTGAATTCGCGTGGTAGAGTATCAAAAGCGGGGTTTACCTCACGCCCATATTTTGCTGATCGTGAGGCCTGAAGACAAACCATTAACAGCTCAAGATGTAGATCGCTTGGTTTCGGCCGAAATACCAGATAAGGAGAAGCAGCCCTCTTCAGACTCGCTGCTGTCTGAGGTCGCCTTGATGGCTCTGACGGCCCGAGTTGAAGCAGACGGGGCTGCTGCGCTGTTGTTCTTCTGACGAGGCTTGATTGATCCACAAACAGATTTGCTCTGTCGTGCTTTCGCTCGTTGCCGAGATCGAAGTGCTTCCTCCAGGGTGTCAGCGTCTGGGATTCTTAGTAGGGCCAAGTGATCTGCAAGATCGCGATCATCCAGAGTTTCGATGAAATGCTCCACGTGTTCACGTCGAACTTCCGAAGGTCCATCCTTGATCTGGAGGCGGGCCCTAAGCCCTGCCACATTGAGCCGGTACAAATATTCCAGCGGAGATTCGTCCGATCTCTTGCGCGCGTGGTAATATTGCCTCGCGACTGACACTCCTCGTCCACAATATTGAACTTGGAAGCTACTGAGTAGATCCTTCTAGGTGCTGCGTGTTGTGCGACTGAGCTGTCGATACCAGTTTCGCGCCAATCCTGCGAGGAGATCGCCGAACACCAGACACTTTTCTTCGTCTGGAGCTTGATCTCGCATAAAGGCAGACTTCACCTTGCTAAGCCAGGCCCTGGCTCGATCTTCGTCCCCTTCTCTCCCCGCGAACTCCTTGAGTTCAGACATGGCAGATACTCGTATACGTGGAACACTTGTCGATCTTCCGGTGGTCGTGGTTGATGCTGATGCTACAGTCGCACGTCTGGGAGGATCAAGATCGAGATCATCTGGGTCGTATTCATGAGGACTTGGGTGTCGATCTAGCGACCCCACAGACTCCATATCCACATCTCGGTCCTCTGCTGGTGCTAGGATCACGGGATTGATAGGGCCTTGTTGTTCCTTCAAAAATCTGCTCATCGCCGCCTGGAAGTACGATTCCAGCTTCGCATTCGATCCTTGTATCATGTTTGGCGCGATGGCATCCGTCACTCGCTTGGTCTCATGATCTCCACGCTGCCGTAGCATAGCAGCACCAGACGGTCCCAGCGTCATTCGGGGTGGGTCATCTGCACTATCGGTGTCCACTTCCTCGGTAGCCGACTCATAATGCGAGGATGTTCCTGTCTGATCTTCCAGTGTGATTGCTGGTAACGATCTTAGCATGTCGTCTGTCGATCTAGTCGTGATCTTGGTGGTTACACTCTTCTCACCCACCAAGGGCTTCAGTAAGTCGACGATCGACATTAGGGCTGTGTTGATCGCGCTGAGCCTCGTGTCGAATAGATCGTTGGCGTTGAACGATCCTGTGGTAATCCCACTTTTCTTGATCAGATGTAATAACGCCTTTGCAGCTTCAAGTTTGCTTGATCTTGCAGTTGGTTTCTGCACTGGGCCTTTTAGATCGCTGATGAACTTTGGCTTGATGATCTGCATAACGGGATTCTTGATCAAGAAGGTGTGAAGTTCCTTCTTGTGGTATGCGATCTCGAGTGATTCATCAGTCCACGCTGTTTTGAGATCGTCTTGTTCATCAGCGTCCGATCCTGGAGCTTTCAACTTCTTCCGTAGAGGCTTCGATCTTGCTGACTTCTTTTTTGTGCTCGACTTGGAGACGAGCGTTTGGATGGCTTTCGCCGGTGGATTTTCGTCCTGCAGATCGCGACGCAAATCGGAATCTTCTGGGGTCCCCGAAAGGACCTGGGGAGGAGGTAGAGGCTTCTCTTCTAGGTCCGTAGCCGGACCCTCCTCTGTTCCGTCAGTAGAGCTCCTCCCAAAGCTCTGCCGATCCGCGGATCGATCTTGATTCAGCGGTGTCATTGGTGATCCGATCTCCAACGACGCTGGTTTCCCTGATCTAAGATCAGCATGCGCTTCTTCATGGGACTCACGGTGAAATCCCGAGTCACCCAAAGATCCGGGCACGCGCACCATTGTGGCGAAGTGGTTCTGCGAAATCGCAAGATCGCAGGAGTCCTCTTGCACACTGCGCCCGAACTGCCGACTAACGGAGGGGGTACTCCGATCTTCCGTGAAGTTACTTGATCTCACCTTGTGTACCCGTCGGTGGGACTAGATCGCTCCTCGGGTGATCTCGATTAGACGCGCTTGTTGTCGATCTTGCTGTCTGACAGGACAGCGGGAAAGGTGGCAGCAGCGGGGATACTTGTACTCGCTGCGCCGCGTAGTTATTGAGCTTCGATCTTGGTTGTACTCGATCGATCTTGCCTCAACCAGTGTCGATCTTAGCTCGGGGGGTCTTGTGGTCGGTGTGTGACCTTTATCCAATGGTTCCAATGCGTGCTTGCCGCTTCCTATAGCGGGGTCTTGAGATTTGAGGGTTGACGAACGTCCAGCCAAGCAATCTGGGCGTAGGGTTCTACTTAGTGTCGATCTTCATCTTGCGTGACGTCGGGAGGGCCAATCTTGTATATTCCTACCCGGAATAGCGTAGATGAAGGAAGACTTGTGTAGTAGAAGGTAAAAACAACTCTGAATTAATGGTTAATATCCTATGCTTCCCATCTGTGGCTATCCATACCGCACTGGCTTCTTAAAACCCATAATAAAGCCAAGATCGATATTTACCTGTCAAGGTCGATAGCGCGTGGGTACAATCATCTTGGGCAGGGGTGACGGCACACGCATTCACTAGGTCATTATAGTGAGTGTCACTATATCGAGGATCGCCATAAGGAGGGATTACTCTTGATCTTGATTGACGGAACGAGATCGAGGTCGGAAAACTTCTTATCTGCTTCACCACACCCCTGTACGTGGGCGATAAGCTCTCTCTCGTACGTGTAGAACGCCTCAATGCGTTCGACCTGCTTGGCTGGCGTAGCAGCCGCCAAGCTTCGGAGGGTATCTCCTCCAAAGATGCCCGCCATCTTCCGGACCGACTCAAACTGAGTGTCGGTCAAATGAGGGAACTCACTTCTATTCATTGTGGCTTACCTTGTAGGAGCCACGGAGGATTAAGCTAATCAATCTACCCGCGTAGGCGTGGATTGACTACAAGTGCTACCAAGTGTGACGGAGTCACACGAGCACCTTGCTTGAGGAAGCGTGCTATTAAGAGTATACAAACTCTAAGTTAACGGCAGTTCACTAGTCCCTGGTCTGAGGGGACTTAATAGCCAGTTGAGAGTAGATTTTAGACTGATTTATTTATAGTTAATTAGGTCCATTTGGCCTGTAATACAAACTCCTAATTAACTATACTTTATCCTAATTATGCATATAAAAGGTAGGTTAATTACTATTGGTTGGCCCTCAGCCACCTCGACCTACGTGGCAGTAGTGTGGTCCACACCACTCCATCAGAGTATTAAAACAAATACTCACAGAAGTATATCAACTTCTAAAGGCGGTACCCTTTCTTAGGGTACCCCTTCATGTAACCCCGTTACAGGTCAAATGAGAGAGAAGTGATTCGATTACCGATTATGATACCTTCTCAATTTGCTATGTATCTGTCTTAGTCTGTGAGTGTTTGGAAGATTGCTCCTGTGCGGTACGTGAGTGGAGTTGAATATGTCGAACTCGGAAGTGTTCTTCGTTGCGTCTTATATAGTCTCCTAGATGTTCCGTGGATCGTAACTTCTGTATGATAGCTATGTAAGTGTTGTTGTCATCGTTTTTAGTGTAACGAAGTAGACGTCTGTAGTGAGAGCTAAACGTACTATAAATTGTAGCGATTGTTGTAAAGGGTCCATTCGGTTGTTTGTATTCAAAGCAAAGGCGATTGCGTGACTCCATAAGTGATGAAGAGTAATACACCGCAATATATTCCACAAGTTGAATATTTCCGAACGATTGTCGCGAATACCCGGGGTGTGTTGAAGGGGGGAAGTTTATTAATGAGCAGAAGCAGTCAGATACTCGGTCACGGAAGGTTGCCTTCGTCGTGCCTTAAACATGTAGTTGGGGGTGCACGTGCCAGCGCCCACTAAAGTCTCATGCAGCGTGCCTTCATTCCAACCGAGCTATGCGGCGCAATGAAGCGGCCCTCGATAGACATCGAGGCGTGTGTCCAGATCCGCCATTGGCCAGGACACGCGGGATGTTGGCATCCGACGTGACCACAGCTTGAAAACCTTGGACCGAGGCCGTAATCGGCGACAACGATGATTTTGCCACCGCTGAAGTACTTGTAATTTATAAGGCAGAACCAACGTGACCCAGGTAAGGTTACCACCAAAGAGACCTTTCCGTTTCTTCACAGAACATTCCAAAGTTCGGCGGAATGCTGGCATTCGAAGAAGAGATGTTTTGCAGTTTCAATCGCACCACAGTCGTTAAAGGGACAGCTTTGCGCATCAGGAATCTGGTTAGCAAGGAACCAAAATCTTGACCGAACAGGTAGTAGTCGTAGTGCTAACCTCATTGTAAATCGTCTAGTACTGGAAGAAAGAGACACCGTTGTTCTTTGCTGAACTTGACAAATTCCTTCACTATTCCACCATGCAGATCTTGGAAGATCGGATGTTGTTCGGCTTCTAAAGGTAGGGCGTTGAATGTTTGGGAAGAGCACGAGCTTATCTGCAATCCTGATTCCGACGTTAAGAATGAAGACCGAGTTGTGGGTAATACTTGCTAGGTTGTCGCCTAAGATCGTTTCAACCCGGCGATAAACTTGCGTTAGTTCCAAGTACAGTCTACCAATCCAATATTTTCGCTTCCTTTCAGGATAATATGAGTCTGAAACTGTGATCACTTTTCTTATGAACTCGCTTTGTGTTGGCGAGTGTCCAAAGTCTTGAAGAATGTTGTCCATGCTTGTGTACGACATACGTCTCGCAATGTTGAGACGAAAACTTCGTCGGTGAGTAACTTCTCTTGCGAAAGGATGTAGAGCGATAGGGATTAGCCAGGCTAACAGCTCTAATATATTCACATCTACATGTTATATCGAGAGCGACAAACAACACACGGGTTGCCGTCTTTCAGAACTCGACTTTGATCTGGCACTCCACCGTGCGAGCTTCACCCATATCGATCGAGACATCAATTGTTTGGGTTTTGGAGCAATCTTCATCAACACGAATGTCGAGCTGCTTCTCGCCTTTGGCCATCTCCTTGTCATCCCTGTCATTCGTATATTTGACAAATTCAGTTAGTTACAAGGCAATCCAACGCATTTCGGCGGACTACGGACCTGAAGCAGCCAGTCAGGCGACGCGTCTGCTTCACGCAAACATGTAGTGTGCAGTCGCGCAACTCCTTGATGGAGCCAATGTTCAGAATCGTAACATTCGATCCCCATGTTGCACCTGTACTCGTAATCGCTGCTTTCTTGGTGGTATCGCTGATGACTTCTGAGTTCTTCATTACATCCGAAAGCTTCCATTCACAGTACATTTTCGTGAAGATCTTCGCATCCCAAGATCCCGTCGCACCAGTGATACGAAGTGATATTGTCTTGGGATTGATCGGTGTGCAGGGTTCAGGTTCACACTTGATATACTCCCCGAGTTCGTTCAGCTCTTGTTGATTTACCCAGAGGTATTGACCATCTCCAGTGGCAACACGACACAACTCGCAGGCATCTCCGATTGTTCGCTTGTTTAGCGGTTGGCTATGTTCCGCTAACAACGCCAGTAGAAACTCCTCTCGTTCTGCCAGGCCCATACCCAACTCGTTTGATGACTTCTCTTCGCCTGGACCTAAATGAGCTCGGTCAAGAACGGCCTTGACCGTAGTCGCTTGATCTAGGGCCACTTTCGATTCTGGTGCAATATACTAGGTGTTAGAAGATATTTAGCCTTCAACGTTACCAAGCAGCCGTACCAGTTAGAACTTGGACCACCGCTTCACTTGCCAGGGGGATGGGAATAGCACCAGATACAATCGAGAGCACAGATATACCCACCTGTACGGCATCAAGAATTAGCACTAGCCTCCTTGACGAAGGCAGAGAAAAATTACCTGGAAAAACTGGGAATGGTTCGTGAAGAAGTTGTCTGTAATCTGGATCTTCAAAGGGTCATGCCAGCACTTGCCCGAGAAATCACTATGAACGCGTATTTCAACATGTTCCCCCTTTTTAGGATACGCTAATGACCATAGCGCAGGTAAACGGCGCTCATCTTTGGTGACGACTAGCTTTTTTAACACTTCCACTCGATGAAGTAATCGGTACTTGTCAAACACATCTGGCTTTTCCCACGCACGGCGAATGAACCAGTCGAAGTCAGGTGGCAACCATGGTGCCTTTGTTTGCCGCAGTCGAGCCTCGTCCACAGAACATGCAATCAAAAGATTCAAGTCGCGGTCGTTTCCTTGATCATCAACCACGAACCGCTGGAGTTTCGTACACTTAGTTAACCCAGGGTAGTTTGTTTTCAGGATACTCTCCATATCAATGATAAAGTACATCATTTCCGCCCATGCCAACTTCTTCGTGCTTGCCGCAACTTCTATCGTGATGTCATCGTACTTTTCATTTGCGCCAATGTAGATGGCGGCGTGAAACTCACCGTGAACACTACTCTCAAAGTGCGTTTCTCGAACTTCGCGATGGACGTAGGGGCGATAACACTTCACCACAAAATTCACGAACACTGCCTCTGAAATGGCAATGGGTAACGAGTACCGCCACTTTGCGATATACGAACTACCACCAAAATTCTGTTCCAGAATCGTGTTTTGCTTTGTCAATGGCTTGAGAGCTTTTTTCGCTTTTTCTCGCGCCTTCCAGTACATTGGTACGATAATATCTGCCTTGTCAATTCTCTCCATATCGTTTACTGGATACACCAAGTTCAAGTCATGAAGTAAGCGCTTTAATAGATGCACCATCTCACCAGTTTCATCCATACTATCCAAGCGTTTCCACGACGGAAATGTCACCAACAACGAGTGGGGTAGTGTACCGTCAGCCCAAAGTGCATTGTACCTTTTTTCCTTTTCGACTTCATATTTGTGATTAACGACCTCGCGGACGAGATCGAGCATGACGGTAGGATCGAGAATTATCCAGTCTTTGAACTCGTCCGTTTCATACCACAAGACATCTCCAAGTTCATGCAAAACCCGTAAAATCTCCCGACAGTCTGTATTTTGAAGACCTGGAATTTTCATTAAGTCTCCGCACAGCTCATTGACTGACACGATCACTTGGTCCATTCGATCCTGCTGTGCAGTGCGAGTTGCAGATCGTTGATGATAGATATATTGGAGGACTTTAGTATGCGCTTCTGGCATTGGAAAGCTGAGACCACGGTTGTTAATGACGGCATCCTTAATGGCTTCTTTCACTTTTTGGATGGACTTCACACTAGTCACGCTTGCTGTTAATATTTCCTGGTTGAACTCATGCTTGAGAGTATTCTCCATATCTCCTGTTATCTGCACGATACCGCTACTATCTTCCAGGAATACCTTCAGACGAATTTTGATGTCGTTAACAGCTTCGATTCGAGCTGAGGCAGATATTTTATCGTGTTTCGTCCCAATTAGCTTGAACTGGGCATCTGGTTGACGAAACAAGACCAATATCATCCACCGAAGAATTTGATCCTCAAAGAACCGCTGCCTGGATACATTACGTCCTACCATCGATTTCATACTGGTTTGTTTGAACATTTCATCGTATGCCTGAAGATCAATGCATACAAGATAGAGTGTACGCTCAGAGAAGAATACTGCATGCGCCACATGATAGATTTCCTGACCAGCGAAATCCCAAAATGTAACATCGTGGTGTGTCACTGTCTCCTCGTTTCCACCTCCCTCTTCTCTAAATTCCAGAGAAAACAAGTCGATGCCAGTCGTTCGATTAGCGAGAGAGATGTCAACTGGCACTCCTTCAGCCATCGATCTAATGAGGCTGGTTTTTCCCCAAGTGCTGGGACCAACAACGCAAATTTTCCGTCGATAAACTAATTTACTTGCATCCGTTTTCTCCAGTTCAGCCAGATACGACTTGACGGCGTCTTCTCCATTCTTGACGACTTCCGAGGGGACTTCCAACAGCTTCTGGTTCTTTTCGTGATGATCTTGCCAATATTGGGCACATGCTAGCATTCCCAACTGGTGTTTTTCCAGAGGAGATTTCTGAGTCGATGACGGCAACTCGATTTTTTGCTTTTGCGAGCACAACAGACGAATCACAGCAAGATAGTCGTCGTCTGGATTGTAACGCTTCACTAGAATCATGTGGCCGAGTGCATTGTATCCCTCCTGTGTATATAACAACAATTGCAGCCAAAGAAAGCGTCAGTGGCGTCGTTGACATTCGGACTGGACTAACAAACCTTAGTAAGTGCATGAACATCGGCACCTCGGTCTAAAAGCAGGTTGACTACTTCGGGGCAGCCACATGTTACTCCATGATGTAGTACAGTCAAACCATCCTGCGTATACACCCCAAAGCATACAAACGTGAACTAAGAAACAGACACCGCTAATGTGCATTGGTCTTAGCAGAACGTACATTGTCTGTAGCAGCTACACCAGCGCCATATTCCAATAACAACGAGACCACCGTGTGGTCATAGCGTGCAGCATAATGAAGAGCAGTCTTGCCATCCTAAACAACCAGAACCAATACCACAAGGATAAAGCCACCACAACAAGTCAGACATCTTGACAAAACTTCACAACAACAATTATAATCGTCCGTATCAGCAGCAAATAGAAAGCGTACCCTGTCTATAGCAGCCACATCAGCACCATGTTCCAATAACAACGAGACCACCTTCGTGAGGCCGTTGACTGCAGCATAATGAAGAGCGGTCTTGCCATCCTAAACAACAAGAACCAATACCACAAGGATAAAGCCACCACAACAAGTCAGACATCCAGACAAACTTCACAACAACAACTATAATTGTCCGTAGCAGCAGCAAATAGAAAGCGTACCCTGTCTATCGCAGCCACATCAGCGCCATGTTCCAATAACAACGAGACCACCTTCGTGAGGCCGTCGTCTGCACAACAATGAAGAGCGGTCTTGCCATTCTAAACAACCAGAACCAACACCACAAAGACAAAGCCACCACAACAAGTCAGACATCCAGACGAACTTCACAATCATAATCGTCCGTATCAGCAGCAAATAGAAAGCGTACCCTGTCTATAGCAGCCACATCGGCGCCATATTCCAATAACAACGAGATCACCTCTGTGTTACCATAGCGTGCAGCATAATGAAGAGCAGTCTTGCCATCCTAAATAACCAGAACCAACACCACAAGGATAAAGCCACCACAACAAGTCAGACATCTTGACAAACTTCACAACAACAATTATACTCGTCCGTATCAGCAGCAAATAGAAAGCGTACCCTGTCTATAGCAGCCACGTCAGCACCATGTTCCCATAAAACCGAAACCACCTTCGTGTGGCCATAACGTGCAGCACAATGAAGAGTTGCCACGCCATCCTAAACAACAAGAACCAACACCACAAGGATAAAGCCACCACAACAAGTCAGACATCTTGACAAAACTTCACAACAACAATTATAGTCCGTATCAGCAGCAAATGGAAAGCGTACGTTGTCTGTAGCAGCCACATCAGCGCCATATTCCAATAACAACGATACCACCTTCGTGAGGCCGTTGTCTGCAGCGTAATGAAGAGCGGTCTTGCTATTCTAAACAAACAAGAACCAATATCACAAGGATAAAGCCACCACAACAAGTCAGACATGCAGACGAACTTCACAACTATAATCGTCTGTATCAGCAGCAAATAGAAAGCGTACGTTGTCTATAGCTGCCACATCAGCGCCATATTCCAATAACAACGAGACCACCTCTGTGTTACCATAGCGTGCAGCATAATGAAGAGCAGTCTTGCCATCCTAAACAACCAGAACCAACACCACAAGGATAAAGCCACCACAACAAGTCAGACATCTTGACAAACTTCACAACAACAATTATACTCGTCCGTATCAGCAGCAAATAGAAAGCGTACCCTGTCTATAGCAGCCACGTCAGCACCATGTTCCCATAAAACCGAAACCACCTTCGTGTGGCCATAACGTGCAGCACAATGAAGAGTTGCCACGCCATCCTAAACAACAAGAACCAACATCACAAGGATAAAGTCACCACGACAAGTCAGACATCCAGACAAACTTCACAACTATAATCGTCCCTATCATCAGCAAATAGAAAGCGTACGTTGTCTATAGCAGCCACATCAGCGCCATGTTCCAGTAAAACCGAGACCACCTTCGTGAGGCCGTCGTCTGCAGCGTAATGAAGAGCGGTCTTGCTATTCTAAACAAACAAGAACCAATATCACAAAGACAAAGCCACCACAACAAGTCAGACATCCAGACGAACTTCACAACTATAATCGTCCGTATCAGCAGCAAATACAAAGCGTACGTTGTCTGTAGCAGCCACATCAGCGCCATATTCCAATAACAACGAGATCACCTCCGTGTTGCCATAGCGTGCAGCATAATGAAGAGCGGTCACGCCATCCTAAATCAAACCAAAATCAACACCATAACAAGTCGAGATACTCAGATGAACTTCACAACTACTCTGGCCTCTAGTAGATGTTAACAAAATGTACCTCGTCATGAGTAGCTACGTCTGGACTTCGTTCTAATAACAACGAGACCACATTGATGAGGTCATGTTTTGCTGCATGACAAAGTGCGGCACCCTGGAGCAAAACATCGCAGACCATGAGATATCTTCTACAAGCACCAAGGATTGATCCCAATGCCGTACCTCGTCCGGTGAGTTGACATCAATTCCTTGATGGATCAAGGCTACAATTTCATCCACTGCTTCTTGCTCAGACTCATGCCACACTGCCTTCAACCCTTCCTCCTGCATCATTTACCACCCATCAGCACGGACGTTACCCTACTGTCCACGACGTACTCACCGTAATACTTGTAATTTGCTTCTCCTCGAGATACTCTAGTGTAGCCTGCACTCCCTTCTCGACTGGTAGCTTCCCATGAAAAATGGACATCAGTATTTGCCACTCTTTTCGCACATAGGACACGTACCCAGTACGATGGGATCCCCTGTTTCTCTAACCACTGCGTACGTGTTTCAGCCACACGGACTAAGACTGGAAGGAGTTGAGACTACAAGAGATCAAAAATGTTAAGGCTCTCCAAGTGTCCAATTATCACTCCGTTCCCTACCTCCATGTCCTTCGTGGGTGGCGACTTGAAAACTGCCACTGGCTGTCGAATCCCTGTTGCCTCCAGTGAATTGTGTGAGCAGGATGTCTGAACGCAAATTTGTCCATAACTAACAGAGAGTGTCGAATTGACAACTCATACAGCAGATATGCAGACGAGACCAATTGCAGTCCCGCAGAACCACTTGATCAAGTGATTTCAATTGAACTGAAGACGTGCAGAGCCGATCATCTGATCACCACACACCAGTACTTTGTCGTCAGTGTAAACTCTTCCTCCTGCGATGATTTATCTCCTCGTCTGTCGTCGAGCCAACAACGACTACACCATTGCTACGTACTCTGACCACCAAAACTGCAGCCTCCTGCTCGCTGGATGTGGCTCCGTGTTCAATCAAACATTGATTGAATACTACTGCGTGGCGTAGTGAACGGCCACGCTTTCATTTCCGCTGGGTATCTACTGTTTACGGCCACTCGACCTGCTTTACTAGTGAAATAGACTTTGTGTTCCACACCTTCCTGTCGAAAGCTGCGTACTTTAGTTGAACTGCAGCGTCGGTATCCGATACGTGAAATCAAATCTTCATTCGTAACTCGAATAGCGCACGAGTGTTCATCAGTCTGGTCGTCGTACTTCTCAACGATGTATTGACGATTGTCCTTTATCTTTATTGTAACGGGGTTACATTAGGAGTACCCCAGATCGAGTACTCCTTCTGAAGTAGGCATACTTCAAAGTATCCACTTAGGGATAATGTGTTACTAGTGGTGTGGGACACACCACTACCACGTACTGAGAGCCAACCAATGATGTTTGACCTGCACTTTATATAGGAAGTATACAGTAGTAAACCAAGTAATTTGTATTACAGGCCAAATTACATACATGTATTAACTATTCACATAAATCCGGCTTAAATCTACTCTAAATGTAACGGGGTTACATGAAGGGGTACCCTAGAAAGGGTACCGCCTTTAGAAGTAGATATACTTCTGTGGGTATTTGTTTTAATACTCTGTTGTGAGTGGTGTGGGCCACACTCCTGGTGTGGACCACACTACTGCCACGTAGGTTGAGGTGGCTGAGGGCCAACCAATAGTAATTAACCTACCTTTTATATGCATAATTAGGATAAAGTATAGTTAATTAGGAGTTTGTATTACAGGCCAAATGAACCTAATTAACTATAAATAAATCAGTCTAAAACTTACGCTAAACTGGCTATTAAGTCCCCTAAGACCAGGGACTAGTGAACTGCCGTTCACTTAGAGTTTGTATAGTCTTAATAGCACACTTCCTCAAGCAAGGTGCTCGTGTGACCCCGTCACACTTGGTAGCACTTGTAGTCAATCCACACCTACGCGGGTAGATTAACTACCTGAATCCTCTGTGGCTCTTACAAGGTAAGCCAGGATGGATAGAGGGGAGTTTCCTCATTTGACCGACTCTCAGTTTGAGTCGGTCCGGAAGATGGTGGGCATCTTTGGAGGAGATGCCCTCCGAAGCTTGGCGGCTGCTACGCCGGCCGAGCAGGTCGAACGCATTGAGGTGTTCGACACGTACGAGAGAGGGCTTATCGCCCACGTACAGGGGCTGCAGACCCCGTGGCTGAGATGAAGCCAGCCCAACCTAAGCCGTTGAGGCTTAAGGTTAATCCTTATGAGGGAAAGGAGGGGGAGAACCTCCACTTCTGGGTCAGAGAGGTCGAGCTCGCGATGGACGCGGCTCTAATCTCGACCGAGCGACTTCGGGTCGCTATCGCCCTATCCAACCTAAGAGGTCGGGCGAAGACCTCCTTCCTTCCGGCGAACTACGAGTATCGCCAGCGCTCGCTCCTCCTTGCTTGTAAACAAGGGAAGCGTGAGCTGCATGAGTACATTCAGGAGATGCGAGTACTCGCTGCATCTCCGGTAGGGAACCCCCTACCTGAACACATCAAAGTGACAGTGTTCATGGATGGCCTGAAGGTTGGCCCATCCCGCACACAGTTGTTCCGCGTGCATGGGAACACGATGGAAGAGGCGATCCATATCGCCCTCCAACAATAGTACAGCCGCCGACAGCCCCGTACTCCTACGTCGGTGTGGCAAGGCCACAATGCGCCATCAGGCGCAGTGCAAGGAGCTCCAGCAGCTGGAGCTAGCACCGGGCCGGTACCCATGGAATTGGGTACGGCCGCACAGAGCTCCAGCAGCTGGAGCTAGCACCGGGCCGGTACCCATGGAATTGGGTACGGCCGCACAGAGCTCCATCCGCTGTTACGGATGTGGGAAGCTCGGGCACATGCAACGTGCCTGCCCTGCGGGAGGGCAACGGAAGTTCCCTTCCAAATTTAAGGGCTCGAGAGGCCAGTGGCAGAAGCCATGAACCAAGAGCCAGGGGAACTGGGGTCGCCAGTAGGGGCGGGGCGCCCTGCTGGGGAAGGTCTAAGTCCCCATGGTAGGAGTGCGGTCGGCGCACGCCATGGAGGCTTAGCCCCTGAGAGCCTGGGTGCTCTCGAGATGAGGAAGAGCAGCGGCGGACTGCTCGTGGTACACGCGAGTGTACGGGGATACGGAGATCCCTTCAGAATCCGCATTGACTCTGGGGCGTTGACGAACTTTGCTCGACGCCGGACGGTCGTGCGGAATGGCGACAAGCATGCCGACGCTTTGCGGGAAAGCAAAGGAAGGGACCAGGTCTCGGTGAGACTGGCCGATGGTACGGTGGTTAACGTACCTGGGGTTCGAATAGTCCTGACTGTAAAGTTCAAAGACTTCGACAGCACAGAGTCGTTCCTTGTCCTAGACAAGGACAAGTATGACTTGATCCTGGGCATACCATGGCCCGAGAAACACGAGCCCTAAATTGCGGCAAAGGCATTGGCGGTAGTCGGCCCGCGGTCTCTGATGGGGCACCCGAGAAGGTCTCCTAAGACGCTTATGCGCCCGAAGAAGTTATGGGAGTCGCTGACCAACGAAGGTGTTGCGATGAGCCTCGCAACCGGTCATGAGACCAAGGCGCATTGCCAAGCGTGTGGAGTTGTTACACCAGCAAGTCCCTGTGGCGAAGCGGTTATGCGAAATTGCAAAATCGCTGGGGTCATCTTGCACACTGTGAACTGCATTCTATACTCTGATTTTCTGTGAAGATACTTGATCTCATCTTGTCCACCGTCGGTGGCACTAGATCACCCTCGGGTGATCTCGGAAGACGCGCTTGTTTTTGGCATTGGGCTGTCTGACGGGACAGCGGTGCTTGTGGGAGCAGCGAGGATATTTCTACTTGCTGCTCCGGGTAATTATCGAGTCTTCGTTCTTGCGTGCTCTTGATCAGAACGAGGCTTACCAATGCCGATCTTGGCCGGTGAGGGGTCTTGTGGTCGGTGTGCGACCTTTTTCCAATGTACCAATACGTCCTTGTCGCTTCCTATAACGGGGGTCTCGATTTGAGGTTTGACGTACGCCCAGCCAAGCAATCTGGGCGTAGGAACTCTACTTGATGTCGAACTTGGTCTAGCGTAGTGTCGGGAGGGCCAATACCGTATATACCTGTCCGGAATGGCGACGTTGAAGAAGACGTGATCAGTAGAAGATAAAAGCAACTCTGAATTAAATGTTAATGTTCTATGCTTCGTATCTATGGCTGTCGTAGCGCACTGGGTCCATAATACCAATATTAAAATGCGATCGAAACCGCATGGGTACAATTTTTTGGTGGGGGTGACGTCATTCACTCGCTTGTCCTTGTAGAGGGTGATTCCGTCACTGTATAGATGTTGTCTTCTGACCTTGATAAACATAGTGAGGTCGTCTGGAACTTCCCGTCCGCTTCACCACATCCACCACTGAAAGTCGTCGCCGTACGGGCTTCGAATGTGACAGTGCCGGATGGCACTGATCAAGTGGGTAACATAGGCCCACAACTGGGTAGCGTAGGACCATACACAGGTAATATAGTTCCGCGAGCAGCAGAGGCTGCTGGGGAGATCGCTGAAGGCGTCTCCGGCGAGGGCAACATAGTTCCACGAAAGGTCAAAGAGACCGAAAGGAAGGAAGCGAGGGCTACCGTCTGTAGCGTGGGCAACGTAGCTCCACACGGGGTCAAGAAGATCAGCACGAGGGCGGTGGTGTCGTCTACCACCTCTTGTCTGATTACCAATCCACACACTCGGAGTTTGAGACCCCACCATCACAGTCGGTTGAAGATCAGGAACACATGTTTGACGGTGGGAACGGCCGTCAGATCAAGGCAAGTACCGACTATATGGAGGCACTGCCAGAGGTGTCAGCACTGCTGAACCTCGAGGAATTGTCCATGAAGGACTTCCTGGCCGAGTTGAAGGCCGGAGAGATTGCGGAGATGGTGCTCCAGAAGCCGGAGACCTCTCCTGAAGAATTGAACTCTTCCTCCGTAATGGACGAGGATGTCCTGGAGGGGTTCACGAAGCAGCGCGCAACGCGCTTGGGTTCTGAGATTCTCAAGAACCCAGAGGATCCAGTGTATCCTCTTGTGAAAGAATACTCGGATGTGGTGTCGAAGCACCCACCATCCCAACTCCCACCGGATCGGGGAGTTCGGCACGAGATTGATCTCATGCCTGGCACAAAGTACGGTGTCACGAGGCAGTGGCCTCTACCTCGCGAACAGCGCGAGGTCATAGATGCCTTCTTCGCCGAGAAGGCGAAGTCAGGCATGGTGCGGGAGTCGAAGTCCCCGCACTCGACGCCGACCTTCTGCGTTCGGAAACCGAACGGGAAGTAGCGTCTGGTTCATGCTTACAACAAGCTGAACAATGCGACGGTACCGGCACAGACGCCGATCCCTCGCAAGGATGTGTTGTTGAACAACATGTCGGGTTGTACGCTGTACAGTGCACTGGATCTGGTAGACGGATACTACCAGATCCTGATGCGGGAGAGTGACATTCCTCTCACCGCAGTAAGCACCCCGAGCGGGATGCTCTGGGAGTGGCTAGTGATGCCACAGGGCTATCGAATGCCCCAGCGACGTTCAATCGTTTGGTCACATTGTTGTTCAGACCATTGCGTACGTTCGCACAGACGTACTTTGACGATTATTCGTCCATAGCCGTACCGAAGACGGCCAGACAGGTATGAAGGTACATTTGAAGCACCTCCGTCGAGTGTTTGAGGTCATGAGAGGCAACAAGCTCTATGCCAACACGACAAGTGCGTCTTTGCAGCTGAGGAGATAACGGCCCTCGGCTGCTTTGTCAGCAGGGTCGGCGTACGCGCCGATCCAGGAAAGGTCAAGGCCATAGCGGCTTGGCCGACCCCGAGGTCACAGAAAGACCTCCGGAAGTGGTTGGGTTTGGCCAACTATCCTCGCAAGTACAGCGCAAGGTACGCTGAACTTGCTCGACCCTTGTCGGATTTCGGATCTCTTAAAGAAAGATGCCGACTGGGTCTGGGAGCGACAGCACCAAGATGCTTTTGATAGCATCAAGGCGAGCTTACAGCAAGCGCCAGTCCTGGCCTTGCCGGACGAGAACAAGTCATTTAGCGTCGTCTGCGACGCTTCTGACTATGTAATAGGCTGTGCGCTGTTGCAGAAGGACGATGAAGGACACGAACGTGTCATCCCCTTCCAGTCTAAGCAGCTCAAGGCTGCTGACTAGATTTATCCCCTTCATGACAAGGAGCTACTTACAATGAAGTATGTTCTTGTCAAGTTTAGAGTTCATCTCTTAGACCTGAGGTCCTTTGGGATTTACTCTGATCACAGACCCTTGCGGACTGCCACCAACCCGTCGCATTTGTCGTAGTGAATGGTGAAGTGGCATTCATTCGGAATACTACTTCTGCATTACATACAAGCCGGGAAAGCTCAACACGCTTGCCGATGCTTTGTCGCGTCTACTTGACCATGGGGTATTCACGTAAGTCGGATCAAGACTGATTTATACGATCGGATACGATTAGCGTATCAAAAAGACGGAACATTCACAGCACTGGTTCAAATTTTGTTCTAGGACAAGGATGCATAGGTCGATAGGCTCTCGCCTCGACAGCGGGCACAGCTCTATCGCAATAAGCTGGTCGATGGGTTACTCAACTATAGAGTAGACCCAGGATATCCTCCTCGGGTCTCCGTTTTGTGCGACGAGGATCTGAAGTATGACATACTTCTGGAGGCTCATGACTCGCCAATGGTTGATCATCTTGTCTGAGGGAAGACCTACCAAGTGGTCTCTCAGACATTCTGGCGGTCCCGTATGTATAAGTGGGTGGCACGCTATGTCAAGACATATGAAACTAAGAGGAATGGACTATGGTCGAGATATCACTTTGGGTGTTCTCATTGTGAGTTAGAAGTGGATACCCTGCATTGGGTGCATGTTGAAAGACTTTGCTAGGGAGTAATGGTTGATGATCAAGGCAACTGTTGAAGAGAACTCTCAGGAAAGGAACCCACGGTTTTTCCTGGGAAAGACTTTCGTATGCGTGCAACTTCAATTGGTGGCTGTGGCCAGTAGTTTAGAATGATCTACGTGGGTTTTACTGCTTGCGAAGCTTTACCCTACAACAACACTTAAGCAACATGAATCACAATCTCTTTTTACTCGCTCTACACAAGTTAGTTTAACTACTTTGCAGATTCTTCTCAGTTCACAGAGGTGAAGTGCTACGAGATCAACTTAAGGTTCTCGTAGAAACATGTCAGAGGGTGAAGACTTCGGGCCACGCCTCGGCTCCACTACAGAGCCTTCCTGTGCCAGCGGATTGCTGGAAGTCGATGAGTCTCGAATTCGTCTTCGCCCTACCGGTCGATAACAAGGGAAACACCGGCATTTTGGCGTTTGTGTGCCGTTTGAGCAAGATGGTGCATCTTGCTCCGGTACGTGACAACGTCACCGGGAAACAGGCTGCACAGCTGTTTCGCTATCATGGTCTGTCAGAAGCCACAGTCTCTGATCAAGACCCGCGCTTCACAGGGGCGTACTGGGACACCCTGTTCCAGCTTCTGGGAACTAAGTTGACGTTGTCAACTGCAGATCATCCGCAGACGGATGGCCAGATGGGGAGCATCAATTGTGTGCTCGAAGACACTCTGTGGAGCATCTGTGCTGAGGGACCTCGGTTCTGGTCGGACCAGCCGCCTATGGTCGAGTTTGCGCTCAACAATGCGGTACACGTATCGACAGGGTTTACCCCGTTCTACTTAAATGGGCTACGACACCCTCAGGTGCCGCTAACCTTGCGGGGAGGCACCGATGCCTCCAAAGTAAGTGGGGAAAAGGCTCAGGAAGCCTTGTCCTCCCAGGTCTCGAATATTTATCCAGAGTCTTTAAAAAGACCATTGTCATCGTTTATAGATGGCAGGCTGACGCTAACCAACCGGTTTAGAGACGTAATGGCGTCGGCCCAGGACAAGGAAAATGAGTACTCGGACAGAAAAGGAAGAGGAAACTTAACTGTCTTAAACAAGGTGAATTTGTCCTATAAGACACTAAGAACCTACCACTAACGGTGGTTAGCTCTGTGGAGAGCAACAAGTTGAAGCACCACTTCATCGGACCCTTTGCGGTCCTGGCCAGACATGGCACGGCTTACACCATTGACCTTCAGAAGTCAATGGCGACGCACCCGACATTCTACGTGGAGCGCCTTAAGCGGTACCATGATCCACAGGGTTCTTCTTCTCAGCTGGGGGAAGACCCAGGCAAGCGCTCATCTGCTCAAATCGAGGCTGAGTCTCGTCTACAGCCGGAGCAGCTGGTGTCGAAACCAGTGAATGGAAAAACAGGCTGGTACCCACGCGAATCATACGAAGAGTTTGAGGGCGCCACATGGGAAGAGCTCCCGTAAGATCGATACCCATAAGCCGAGTGGTAGTAACATCCCTGCGGCTCATAAGAGGGCAGACGAATGCGCACCTCATGGCTTAGGGCATCTAAGTCTCGACGAAGTTCCTTTAGGGCGGAAGCCGGAACTCGGTGGCCAACACGCCCGTGGAGCTCCCGGGTCTCACGCCCGAGAGCATTTACATCTTGACGAAGGACCACATGTCCCTCCCCTTCTTACCCGACAGGGAGGAGGCTTGACATCCAGATCTAATCCCAAGGGCAATCTTGATCGTATCCACGCGATCTCCAAGCAATGGACTTCATGACGCACGAGGGAATCAGCCGAGCCCCGACCCAAAGCTGAGGGTCCAGGAGTATGAGGGTGAGAAGGGGCCTCGTACTCAAACGCGTGTGAGGGCCCCTCCTGCCCTCCTTGATCGGAACGGCGAGCTCCACTTCCATGTAAAGCGGGTCGTCCGAGAGCGGTGATCTGGGGAAGCGTCAGCTGCTTGTGGAGAGGCGAAGGTATCCCTCGTCACAGAACTCGTGGGGGCCGGATGACTGGCTCCAGGCTGACTGCCCGAAGGCTGTTGAGATCTGGGATCAGAGACGACAGCCGAGTCTGCGGCTTCTCAGTCGCCTAACGGGGTACTGTCCCTGGATTAACGAAACCGTACCCGCGCCCACCATGAGCGTCGAACTTAGATTGTTTAAGTTCTTCTACCATAGAGTGGAGTTACCGCTTAGCAATTAAGTAGGCAATCTCAATTCGGAAATAACGCTGGCCCAAGACATAAGACAACCAGCGATCTTCTCGGTGTTTTTGCAACTCCTGAACTGTGAAGTTCTTTAACGAGTCCCATATCGAGAACAGATCTTCTTCCTGGAGTGGGTTGTAGTGGTTTTGGGTTGTACCCAACGGTACCCCCACATTGGGGAGAGTCCACCACGACCATCCAGTTTTTTCGGAGAGTTGCGATTTCCTTTGCCATCTACAAAGAGTGGCTCGTTCTGAACCAATGTACCCACATAGGCGTTGCGAGAAGTGCTCCCTTATTTAATGCCACGGGGAGATCGGAGCTTCGCCAAGAACGTTGGAGATCCAGTCTCCTCTTTCGGTAGATAGTATTCACCAGAATATACCGGCGTAGAAGAATCACAGGGTGTTACCTCTGAGGTGCCACATTGCTGAGTAGTTTGATAAAGCTCCTGCTACTCATCGAGATCCTTAGAAATCTCTCGGAGATTGGTTAAAACTCCACCCTCTTCCTCCTCTTAGAAATCAGAGTTCCCAAAAATATCGTGACAACCCTTTGGTAGAATGGACTCACGCAGAGGAGAGGCAGGAGCCACACGCTACTTAGCAGCAGCAGCGCTTCCTTCAGCTCACAATAGAAAAACCTCTTAAGGGGCTTGGGCTCGAGTATGACTTTCTTTCAAGGTCAGATTCTTAGCAGGCAAGCTCGTGATGGATTTCTCTGCCTCTGATGACTTGGCGTCATCCGCAGGGATATCCGAAGTTGCGAAGGCGTAGAATTTTCCCTGATCCCATGGTGTCATTATCGAACTCGAACCCTGTGTTCAGTGGATTATTGAATTCCAAGGAGTAAGCCTCAGAGCAGTGCTTCCGATAGGCGAACCGGGCATTAGACTGGTCGTTAGGCTACACGGAACGAGACCTCTTGCGTCGCGGGCTCCCTTTGGGAGCCGCAGCAACAGTCGAAGGCTTGCTAGCTGCGTGGGAAGCAGTCTTGCAGGCTTCCGTATGCGGACGTTGTCTGTCGACTTGGCCTTAGAAGTCTTCGACCTCGCGGTCTTAGAATTTGAAGGCGCCGAAGTGCCGTGGGTGCTTGCCTTCCTGGGCAACTTCAGAGAGGTTGACATGGAAACCTCGGTGTCTTGTACTAGCACAAAAGGCTTAGTGAAAGCCGCAAAGCCACAACGGTGGCTCGTCGATGGGTATTGACAAGAGAAGGTAAGAGCACGGTGCTGTCTTCCTGCCTCCTCATTGGTTGAGGGTGACCTCAATCTAAGTGGGAGGATGTAACGGGGTTACATGAGGGGTATCCCTGATATGGTACCGCCTCTAGACGTAGATACATGTGACGATGTGCCTCTGAATTTTCTAGGCACACCCGCAGCTGCCCAGCCGGGACAACCCGTGCACACTGATTCGGACAAGAAATGATGGTTTTCGAGATGGGTATTGAGTGGGCCTCCTGGGCGATTTGATGGTTTGGACTTTGGGGATGCAGATGTTCGGTTACGGAGAGGCTCACAGGTTGAAAGCGTATGCCCTGAATGGGTACCACATTCAGGATGCAATACCGACGCTCAGTCCGACCGCCGACTCCTTGACGGCAGGTATCCACGAGAAGGAAGGAAGTGCCCTCGGAGAATGTATCCCGAGGAGCAGCCTACCTTGACGGAGCCGAACATCACCCAAAACACCCTGAAACTCCAAGGTTTCCACAATTACGACCCTACCTACACATGTAAACCCCAAGACTGTCTCCCTCATCCTGAAAGTTCGATCGCCTACCGGATATGAAGACTCCATCCGAAGTTATGCCGTGTACCCCGAATGTACATCCCGAATGACAATACATCCTGAATGACCAAGCGACTGTCCAAGAACAAGATCGAAGCTCAAGTTGCTGAAGATAAGTTCAGTCCGGAAGTCAGTTTACTGACATTCAAGCAGAGTCAAGACAGTACGACCCAAGAGTATCGCAATCAGATGATTACACAGTGCCGGAACGAGACCAGTGCTGCCGATCTCAGAAGAGCCGAGACATCGCTGATGAGTGTATGCAGATCCAAGTTCGACGTGACATTCCAAGTATAATGAGACCAAGTCTACCCGAGTGTGACCTCACGAAGTAAAGGAAGACCGCCAAAGAAGTACCAAGACTACCAAGATTGAAGAAGAATTTAGAATGCCAAGAGGTAGAAGATAATTTTAAACAGAGTTTGATTTGCGTTGTGAAGTACAAGTGACTTCGAGGTCGCTTCGTATTGGGAAGCCTAAGTATCTTCGACGCACAGGCAACTTAGCGAGGTTGCCGTACTTTCTAACACATCTCGTCAAGGAAGGACTACCTGGAGGACCGCTCGAACTAGGAGGGCCCCAGAGTGAGGACGACCAAGGCCGCGCTAACTGCGTGATAACTCTCAACACGTTCAAGTCGAATTAACTTGGGGACCAGTGGGCTTGAACACTCGGAGTGATCCAGTTATTTTATTTGCTAAGTTGCTAGTGGACACTCCGAGTGTCCCTTGCATTTCATATTCATTTCCCTGCGATTTCAGGAGGTTTGGTAGTGATCACCCCTAGGATTTGACTGTTGATTACTGTGTGTTTAGGAAAGCCATTCTATTGTTTCCCTCGAGTATTTCGAGGGTGGTGCGCGTAGGGAATCCCGAAATGTGACGGGGTCACACGAGCACCTTGCTTGAGGAAGCGTGCTATTAAGAGTATACAAACTCTAAGTGAACGGCAGTTCACTAGTCCCTGGTCTGAGGGGACTTAATAGCCAGTTGAGAGTAGATTTTAGACTGATTTATTTATAGTTAATTAGGTCCATTTGGCCTGTAATACAAACTCCTAATTAACTATACTTTATCCTAATTATGCATATAAAAGGTAGGTTAATTACTATTGGTTGGCCCTCAGCCACCTCAACCTACGTGGCAGTAGTGTGGTCCACACCACAGTGTGGTCCACACCACTCCATCAGAGTATTAAAACAAATACTCACAGAAGTATATCAACTTCTAAAGGCGGTACCCTTTCTAGGGTACCCCTTCATGTAACCCCGTTACATCCTCCCCCACTTAGGTTGGAAACACCCCCAACCAATGAGGAGCTAGGAAGAGAGCTCCGCTCTCTTTCCTGTCCTTGTCGATACCCATCGACGAGCCACCGTTGTGGCTTTGAGGCTTTCATTCAGCCTTTTCGCGCGCTCTAGGCACCCCGAGGTTTCCACGTCAACCTCCTTCAAGATGCCTAAGAAGGCAAGCACCCGCGGCGCTTCGGTGCCTTCCAAGTCTAAGACCGCGAGGTCGAAGACTGCTAAGACCAAGTCGAAAGACAAGGCCGCTCCGCGCAAGGAAGTCCGCAAGGCGGCTTCCGAGGCAGCCAGCAAGCGCACCGCTGCTGCTGCCAAGCAAGGAGGGAGTCCGCGACGCAGTCGCTCGCGCTCCCTATCACCCGACGATAGGCCGAACCCTCGGTTCGCCTATCGGGACCACAGTCCTGGGTCAGAGTCCCCGGATTTTAACATCCCTATGATCACGGGATCAGAGTCCGACTGAGACTCTCCTGGATCCGCTAAGGATCCATCTTCTGCTCAGGATGCTCCTTCACAGGACGCTCCTGCACAGGACGCTCCTTCACAGGACGCTCCTGCTGATGATGTTGAATCATCTGAGGCAAAGGCAGCTTCGACGAGCTCGCCTGCTAAGAGCCTTACCTTAGCCGAAGGTAAAGCTCGAGCCCAAGCTGCGAAAGCAGCTTCTCCAAAGCGGGCTGGTGAGGGTGCTGCTGCTGCTAAGAAGCGCGCAGGCCCTGGCTCTCCTACGTCAGAGCCTTCAATCGCTAAGGGATTCAAATCCCTGTTCGACTCCTCAGACGAAGAGGAAGAGGAGGGGGCTGTCTCCGATCCCCGAGAGATCTCCAATGATCTCGATGAGCAGCAAGAGCGTTATCAAACTGCTCAGCTGCAAGGCACTCCTGTGCCTCCCACGCCGGTGTATCCTCGCGGATACTACACACCGGATGCGGGTCTGGGTCTTCCATGTTTTTGGAGCACCTCAAGGCCCCTCGTGGTCTTAACCATGGGCGCACTTCGCGTGGCGCCTATGAGCGTGCCTTGGTTCAGGACGAACCGCTCTTTGTCAACGACATCGAGGCCGCTAGGTGTGTGCTGCTTGCACCACACCGAATTCCTCTCAAGGAATTTACGAGTCTCCGGAAGAAACCGGAAGACCGTGGTGGGCTCTTCCCCGTGTGGGGGTACCCTTGGGTACAGCCCGAGAACACCGTAACCCAGACCCAGGCAGAAGACCTGTTCTGGAGATGGGGTTCTCTAAAGAACTTTACCGTTCAGGAGTTGAAAGAACTCCGGGAAGATCGCCTGCTGTCCTATGTCGTGGACCAGCGCGATCTTCGTATTGAGTTTGCCCACTTAGTCGCTAAGCGGCAACTCCACTCCGTCATGAAGGGACTTAGACAGCATTCTAAGTCCAGCGCTCAAGATGAGCGCGGGTACGGTTCCGTCAACCCAGGGACCGTACACGGCTGAGAAGCCGCGGACTATTTACGCCCCGACTGTTGTGTCTGATCCCTCCCAGATCTCAACAGGCTTCGGGCAGTCAACCCAGAGCCGGTCTTCCGGCTCCCACTAGTTCTGTGACGAGGGGTAACCTCGCAACTTCACAAGCAGCTGGCGCTTCCCAGAACGCTGTCGCTCTTGGACGACTCGCTCCACATGGTAGTGGGACTCGCCGTTCCGTTCCGATCAAGGAAGGCAGGAGGAGCTCTTGCACGTGTTTGAGTACGAGGCTCCTTCTCACCCTCTCCCTTCTGAACCCTTAACGTCGGGTCGGGACTCGGTGGGGTCCCTGTTAAGCGACGAGGTCCGTCAGCTTCGAGATCGCGTTTATGCGATCGAGATAGCCCTTGGGATTGGACCTGGTGGTCAGGCTGCCTCTCAGGCTGGCAAGCCGGGGGCCCTTGAGGTCCTTCGTCAGGACTTGGACGCTCTTGGTCGTGAGACTCGGGCGCGTTGACCGCCGAGCTCCGGCTGCTGCCTTGAAGGAGCTCCGTCGAGGCTTAGACGTTCTAAGCCATGAGGTGCATGGTCGAATGCCCTCTTATGAGCCGCAGGGGTATTCGTACCCCTCGACTTATGGGTATAGCTCTTACCCAAGCTCTTCCCATTCGGTACCGTCATACCCTTCGTATGACTCGCGTGGGTACCAGCCTGCGTTCTACTCGCAGGCTTCGACACCGGCAGCTCCGGTTGTCCAGAGAGCTCAGCCTCGTTTCGAGGAGGTGAGTTCTCACCTTGGTCTTCCTCCGTCCGAGAAGGAAGACCAGCGGATCGTGATACCGCTTAAGACGCCCCACGTAGAACGTCGGGTGCGTCGCCATTGACTTTGGGAGGTCAATGGTATACGCCGCCCCATGTCTGGCCAGGACCGCAAAGGGTCCGATGAAGCGGTGCTTCAACTTGTTGCTCTCAACAGAGCTAACCACCTTTAGCGGTAGGTTCTTAGTGTCTAGTAGGACTAAGTCCCCTTTTCTAAACACGTTTAAGGTTCCTCTACTTTTTGTATCAGAGTACTCCTTTTGTCTGTCTTGGGCTGATGCCATCGCATCTCTAACCCGGCTGATTAGCGTCAGCCTATTGTCGATAAACGACGACAACTGTCTTTTTAAAGACTCGGGCTCAATTTCTGAGACCTGGGAGGAAAAGGCTTTCCGAGCCTCTCCCCCACTTACGATGGAGGCCACGGTGCCTCCCCGCAAGGTAGCGGCACCTGGGGGTGTCGTAACCCATTCAAGTAGAACGGGGTAAACCCCGTTGATGCGTGTACCGCATTGTTGAGTGCAAACTCAACCATAGGAAGCTGGTCCGACCAGGACCGAGGTGCTTCCGCACAGATACTGCGCAGAGTATCTTCGAGCACGCGGTTGACGCGCTCCGTCTGACCATCCGTCTGCGGATGATCTGCAGTTGACATCGTCAACTTCGTTCCCAACAATTGGAACAGGGTGTCCCAGAACGCACCCGTGAAACGCGGGTTTCTGTCCGAGACTATGGTCTCTGGTAGACCATGATAGCGAAACACGCTACCTAGGAACAGCTGTGCAGCTTGTTTCCGGTGACTTGTCACGTACCGGATCACGACGCACCATCTTGCTCAAACGACAGACAAACACCAAAATTCCGGTGTTGCCCTTGTCATCGACCGGCAGACCGAAGACGAAGTCGACACTCATCGACGTCCAGCAATCCGCTGGCACAGGAAGGCACTGCAGTGGAGCCGAGGCGTGGCCCGAAGGTTTCACCCTCTGACATGTTTCACATGTCTTGACATAGTGTGCCACCCACTAATACATGCGGGCCACCAAAATGTCTGAGAGACCATTTGGTAGATCTTCTCTCGGCCAAGTTGGCCACTTATCGACACATCATGTGCCTCTAGAAGTATGTCATACTTCAGATTCTCGTCGTTTGGAACGACAACCCGAGGAGGATCTCCAGGGTCGACTCTGTAGTGGAGTAACCCATCGGCCGGCTCATAACGATGGAGCTGCGACCGCTGTTGAGGCGAAAGCCTGTCGACTTTGGCGTCCTTGCCATCGGACAGAACTGCACCAGTGGTGTGTAGTTCTCGTCCTTCTGATACGCTAAGCGTATCCGATCGTACAGATCTGTCGTGACCCGACTGACATGAGCTAGCTCATAGTCAGGTCGACGCGACAGTGCATCGGCAAGCACGTTGAGCTTGCCCGGCTTGTATTCAACGCGGAAGTTGTATTCCGCGAAGAATGACAGCCACCTCGCCATCCGCTGCGACAGATGCGGCGAGTTGGTGGCGGTCCGCAAGGACGCGTGATCAGTATAGATCACAAAGGGCCTCGTGCCCAAGAGATGAACTCTAAATTTGACAAGAGCATACTTCATTGCAAGTAGCCCCTTGTCATGAACGGGATAGTTCGTTCGGCAGCCTTCAGCTGCCTGGACTGGAAGGAGATGACACGTTCGTGTCCTTCATCGTCCTTCTGCAACAGCGCACAGCCTATTACATAGTCAGAAGCGTCGCAGACGACGCTAAATGACTTGTTCTCGTCCGGCAAGGCCAGGACTGGCGCTTGCTGTAAGCTCACCTTGATGCTATCAAAAGCATCTTGGTGCTGTCGCTCCCAGACCCAGTCGGCATCTTTCTTTAAGAGATCCGAATCCGACAAGGGTCGAGCAAGTTCAGCGTACCTTGCGCTGTACTTGCGAAGATAGTTGCCAAACCCAACCACTTCCGGAGGTCTTTCTGTGACCTCGGGGTCGGCCAAGCCGCTATGGCCTTGACCTTCCCTGGATCGGCGCGCACGCCGACCCTGCTGACAAAGCAGCCGAGGGCCGTTATCTCCTCAGCTGCAAAGACGCACTTGTCGTGTTGGCATAGAGCTTGTTGCCTCTCATGACCTCAAACACTCGACGGAGGTGCTTCAAAATGTAACCTTCATACCTGTCTGGCCGTCTTCGGTACGGCTATGGACGAATAATCGTCAAAGTACGTCTGTGCGAACGTACGCAATGGTCTGAACAACAATGTGACCAACGATTGAACGTCGCTGGGGCATTCGATAGCCCCTGTGGCATCGCTAGCCACTCCCAGAGCATCCCGCTCGGGGTGCTTACTGCGGTGAGAGGAATTCACTCTCCCGCATCAGGATCTGGTAGTATCCGTCTACCAGATCCAGTGCACTGTACAGCGTACAACCCGACATGTTGTTCAACAACACATCCTTGCGAGGGATCGGCGTCTGTGCCGGTACCGTCGCATTGTTCAGCTTGTTGTAAGCGTGAACCAGACGCCACTTCCCGTTCGGTTTCCGAACGCAGAAGGTCGGCGTCGAGTGCGGGGACTTCGACTCCCGCACCATGCCTGACTTCGCCTTTTCGGCGAAGAAGGCATCTATGACCTCGCACTGCTCGCGAGGTAGAGGCCACTGCCTCGTGACACAATTCTTTGTGCCAGGCACGAGGTCAATCTCGTGCCGAACTCCCCGATCCGGTGGGAGTTGGGATGGTGGGTGCTTCGACACCACATCCGAGTATTCCTTCACGAGAGGATACACTGGATCCTCTGGGTTCTTGAGAATCTCAGAACCAAGCGCGTTTGCGCGCTGCTTCGTGAACCCCTCCAGGACATCCTCGTCCATTACGGAGGAAGAGTTCAATTCTTCAGGAGAGGTCTCCGGCTTCAGGAGCACCATCTCCGCAATCTCTTCGGCCTTCAACTCGGCCAGGAAGTCCTTCATGGACAATTCCTCGAGGTTCGGCAGCGCCGACACCTCTGGCAGTGCTCCAGATGGACGGCACCTGCCTTCACTTGACGACCGGACACGCCGTCGAAGACATGGCATTGTTCTTCGACCGGCCGTGCCGGTGGAGTCTCAGACTCCGAGTGTGGTACTTGGTTATCCACACGGGAGGTGCTCAACGACACCTCCGCCCTCGTACTGGTCTTCTTGACCCCGCGTGGAACTTCGTTACCCACGCTAGAGACACACGCAGCGCTCTCATTCTTCTTGGTCTCTTCGACCATGCGTGGAACTATGTTACTCACGCCGGAGGCTCCCTCAGCGTCCTCCTCAGCAGCCTCTGCCGCTTGCGGAACCACGTTATCTGCCTGTGAACCTATGTTACCCACCTGTGAATCTATGTTACTCACACAGGAGACGCCTTCAGCGCTCTCCTCAGCAGCCTCTGCTGCTTGCGACCAATGTTACCCGCCTGGTCAGTGCCGCCCGGCACTGCCACAGTCGAAGCACATACGGCGCGACGTCTCTCAGCGTTGAGACTTGCCGTCGTGGCAATCCCACACGCTTGCAATGAGCCTTGGTCTCATGACCGGTTGCGAGGCTCATAGCAACATCTTCGTTGGAGTCCGTGACTCCCAGTACTCTTCTCGGGCGCATAAGCGCCTTGGCGACCATCCCTGGCGCCCCAGTTCCGGACAGAGGTGGGAACATTACTCACCAAAGCTCTGTCGGAGACTGCAGGCCGGCTAGCCCAATGGCTTTGCCGCGCCAATCGATCCAGGGCTCGTGCTTTTCGAGCCACGGCATGCCCAGGATCAAGTCGTACTTGTCCATGTCTAGGACAAGAAACGACTCCGTGCTGTCAAAGTCTTCAAACTTTACAGCCAGGTCCATACGGACCCCAGGTATGTTAACCACCGTACCATCGGCCAGTCTCGCCGAGACCTGGCCCTGCCTTTGCTTTCTCTCAAAGCATCGGATACTTGTCGCCATTCGCGCGACCGACTGGCGTCGAGCAAAGTTCGTCGACGCCCCAGAGTCAATCAGGACTCTAAAGGGATCTCCATATCCCCGTACACTTGCGTGTACCACGAGCAGTCCGCCGCTGCTCTTTCTCGTCTCGAGAGCACCCAGGCTCTCAGGGCTAAGCCTCCATGGCGTGCGCCGACCGCACTCCTACCATGGGGACTTAGATCTTCCCCAGTAGGGCGCCCCGCCCTACTGGCGACCCCAGTTCCCCTGGCTCTTGGTTCATGGCTTCT
>VOQZ01002286.1:0-20435 GCA_008079305.1 Phytophthora palmivora
CATTTACCACCCATCAGCACGGACGGTACCCTACTGTCCACGACGTACTCACCGTAATACTTGTAATTTGCTTCTCCTCGAGTACTCTAGTGTAGCCTGCACTCCCTTCTCGACTGGTAGCTTCCCATGAAAAATGGACATCAGTATTTGCCACTCTTTTCGCACATAGGACACGTACCCAGTACGATGGGATCCCCTGTTTCTCTAACCACTGCGTACGTGTTTCAGCCACACGGACTAAGACTGGAAGGAGTTGACTACAAGAGATCAAAAATGTTAAGGCTCTCCAAGTGTCCAATTATCACTCCGTTCCCTACCTCCATGTCCTTCGTGGGTGGCGACTTGAAAACTGCCACTGGCTGTCGAATCCCTGTTGCCTCCAGTGAATTGTTGAGCAGGATGTCTGAACGCAAATTTGTCCATAACTAACAGAGAGTGTCGAATTGACAACTCATACAGCAGATATGCAGACGAGACCAATTGCAGTCCCGCAGAACCACTTGATCAAGTGATTTCAATTGAACTGAAGACGTGCAGAGCCGATCATCTGATCACCACACACCAGTACTTTGTCGTCAGTGTAAACTCTTCCTCCTGCGATGATTTATCTCCTCTCTGTCGTCGAGCCAACAACGACTACACCATTGCTACGTACTCTGACCACCAAAACTGCAGCCTCCTGCTCGCTGGATGGGCTCCGTGTTCAATCAACATTGATTGAATACTACTGCGTGGCGTAGTGAACGGCCACGCTTTCATTTCCGCTGGGTATCTACTGTTTACGGCCACTCGACCTGCTTTACTAGTGAAATAGACTTTGTGTTCCACACCTTCCTGTCGAAAGCTGCGTACTTTAGTTGAACTGCAGCGTCGGTATCCGATACGTGAAATCAAATCTTCATTCGTAACTCGAATAGCGCACGAGTGTTCATCAGTCTGGTCGTCGTACTTCCAACGATGTATTGACGATTGTCCTTTATCTTTATTGTAACGGGGTTACATTAGGAGTACCCAGATCGAGTACTCCTTCTGAAGTAGGCATACTTCAAAGTATCCACTTAGGGATAATGTGTTACTAGTGGTGTGGGACACACCACTACCACGTACTGAGAGCCAACCAATGATGTTTGACCTGCACTTTATATATGAAGTATACAGTAGTAAACCAAGTAATTTGTATTACAGGCCAAATTACATACATGTATTAACTATTCACATAAATCCGGCTTAAATCTACTCTAAATGTAACGGGGTTACATGAAGGGTACCCTAGAAGGGTACCGCCTTTAGAAGTAGATATACTTCTGTGGGTATTTGTTTTAATACTCTGTTGTGAGTGGTGTGGGCCACACTCCTGGTGTGGACCACACTACTGCCACGTAGGTTGAGGTGGCTGAGGGCCAACCAATAGTAATTAACCTACCTTTTATATGCATAATTAGGATAAAGTATAGTTAATTAGGAGTTTGTATTACAGGCCAAATGAACCTAATTAACTATAAATAAATCAGTCTAAAACTTACGCTAAACGGCTATTAAGTCCCCTAAGACCAGGACTAGTGAACTGCCGTTCACTTAGAGTTTGTATAGTCTTAATAGCACACTTCCTCAAGCAAGGTGCTCGTGTGACCCCGTCACACTTGGTAGCACTTGTAGTCAATCCACACCTACGCGGGTAGATTAACTACCTGAATCCTCTGTGGCTCTTACAAGGTAAGCCAGGATGGATAGAGGGGAGTTTCCTCATTTGACCGACTCTCAGTTTGAGTCGGTCCGGAAGATGGTGGGCATCTTTGGAGGAGATGCCCTCCGAAGCTTGGCGGCTGCTACGCCGGCCGAGCAGGTCGAACGCATTGAGGTGTTCGACACGTACGAGAGAGGGCTTATCGCCCACGTACAGGGGCTGCAGACCCCGTGGCTGAGATGAAGCCAGCCCAACCTAAGCCGTTGAGGCTTAAGGTTAATCCTTATGAGGGAAAGGAGGGGGAGAACCTCCACTTCTGGGTCAGAGAGGTCGAGCTCGCGATGGACGCGGCTCTAATCTCGACCGAGCGACTTCGGGTCGCTATCGCCCTATCCAACCTAAGAGGTCGGGCGAAGACCTCCTTCCTTCCGGCGAACTACGAGTATCGCCAGCGCTCGCTCCTCCTTGCTTGTAAACAAGGGAAGCGTGAGCTGCATGAGTACATTCAGGAGATGCGAGTACTCGCTGCATCTCCGGTAGGGAACCCCCTACCTGAACACATCAAAGTGACAGTGTTCATGGATGGCCTGAAGGTTGGCCCATCCCGCACACAGTTGTTCCGCGTGCATGGGAACACGATGGAAGAGGCGATCCATATCGCCCTCCAACAATAGTACAGCCGCCGACAGCCCCGTACTCCTACGTCGGTGTGGCAAGGCCACAATGCGCCATCAGGCGCAGTGCAAGGAGCTCCAGCAGCTGGAGCTAGCACCGGGCCGGTACCCATGGAATTGGTACGGCCGCACAGAGCTCCAGCAGCTGGAGCTAGCACCGGGCCGGTACCCATGGAATTGGGTACGGCCGCACAGAGCTCCATCCGCTGTTACGGATGTGGGAAGCTCGGGCACATGCAACGTGCCTGCCCTGCGGGAGGGCAACGGAAGTTCCCTTCCAAATTTAAGGGCTCGAGAGGCAGTGGCAGAAGCCATGAACCAAGAGCCAGGGGAACTGGGGTCGCCAGTAGGGCGGGGCGCCCTGCTGGGGAGGTCTAAGTCCCCATGGTAGGAGTGCGGTCGGCGCACGCCATGGAGGCTTAGCCCCTGAGAGCCTGGGTGCTCTCGAGATGAGGAAGAGCAGCGGCGGACTGCTCGTGGTACACGCGAGTGTACGGGGATACGGAGATCCCTTCAGAATCCGCATTGACTCTGGGGCGTTGACGAACTTTGCTCGACGCCGGACGGTCGTGCGGAATGGCGACAAGCATGCCGACGCTTTGCGGGAAAGCAAAGGAAGGGACCAGGTCTCGGTGAGACTGGCCGATGGTACGGTGGTTACGTACCTGGGGTTCGAAGTCCTGACTGTAAAGTTCAAAGACTTCGACAGCACAGAGTCGTTCCTTGTCCTAGACAAGGACAAGTATGACTTGATCCTGGGCATACCATGGCCCGAGAAACACGAGCCCTAAATTGCGGCAAAGGCATTGGCGGTAGTCGGCCCGCGGTCTCTGATGGGGCACCCGAGAAGGTCTCCTAAGACGCTTATGCGCCCGAAGAAGTTATGGGAGTCGCTGACCAACGAAGGTGTTGCGATGAGCCTCGCAACCGGTCATGAGACCAAGGCGCATTGCCAAGCGTGTGGAGTTGTTACACCAGCAAGTCCCTGTGGCGAAGCGGTTATGCGAAATTGCAAAATCGCTGGGGTCATCTTGCACACTGTGAACTGCATTCTATACTCTGATTTCTGTGAAGATACTTGATCTCATCTTGTCCACCCGTCGGTGGCACTAGATCACCCTCGGGTGATCTCGGAAGACGCGCTTGTTTTTGGCATTGGGCTGTCTGACGGGACAGCGGTGCTTGTGGGAGCAGCGAGGATATTTCTACTTGCTGCTCCGGGTAATTATCGAGTCTTCGTTCTTGCGTGCTCTTGATCAGAACGAGGCTTACCAATGCCGATCTTGGCCGGTGAGGGGTCTTGTGGTCGGTGTGCGACCTTTTCCAATGTACCAATACGTCCTTGTCGCTTCCTATAACGGGGTCTCGATTTGAGGTTTGACGTACGCCCAGCCAAGCAATCTGGGCGTAGGAACTCTACTTGATGTCGAACTTGGTCTAGCGTAGTGTCGGGAGGGCCAATACCGTATATACCTGTCCGGAATGGCGACGTTGAAGAAGACGTGATCAGTAGAAGATAAAAGCAACTCTGAATTAAATGTTAATGTTCTATGCTTCGTATCTATGGCTGTCGTAGCGCACTGGGTCCATAATACCAATATTAAAATGCGATCGAAACCGCATGGTACAATTTTTTGGTGGGGGTGACGTCATTCACTCGCTTGTCCTTGTAGAGGGTGATTCCGTCACTGTATAGATGTTGTCTTCTGACCTTGATAAACATAGTGAGGTCGTCTGGAACTTCCCGTCCGCTTCACCACATCCACCACTGAAAGTCGTCGCCGTACGGGCTTCGAATGTGACAGTGCCGGATGGCACTGATCAAGTGGGTAACATAGGCCCACAACTGGGTAGCGTAGGACCATACACAGGTAATATAGTTCCGCGAGCAGCAGAGGCTGCTGGGGAGATCGCTGAAGGCGTCTCCGGCGAGGGCAACATAGTTCCACGAAAGGTCAAAGAGACCGAAAGGAAGGAGCGAGGGCTACCGTCTGTAGCGTGGGCAACGTAGCTCCACACGGGGTCAAGAAGATCAGCACGAGGGCGGTGGTGTCGTCTACCACCTCTTGTCTGATTACCAATCCACACACTCGGAGTTTGAGACCCCACCATCACAGTCGGTTGAAGATCAGGAACACATGTTTGACGGTGGGAACGGCCGTCAGATCAAGGCAAGTACCGACTATATGGAGGCACTGCCAGAGGTGTCAGCACTGCTGAACCTCGAGGAATTGTCCATGAAGGACTTCCTGGCCGAGTTGAAGGCCGGAGAGATTGCGGAGATGGTGCTCCAGAAGCCGGAGACCTCTCTGAAGAATTGAACTCTTCCTCCGTAATGGACGATGTTCCTGGAGGGGTTCACGAAGCAGCGCGCAACGCGCTTGGGTTCTGAGATTCTCAAGAACCCAGAGGATCCAGTGTATCCTCTTGTGAAAGAATACTCGGATGTGGTGTCGAAGCACCCACCATCCCAACTCCCACCGGATCGGGGAGTTCGGCACGAGATTGATCTCATGCCTGGCACAAAGTACGGTGTCACGAGGCAGTGGCCTCTACCTCGCGAACAGCGCGAGGTCATAGATGCCTTCTTCGCCGAGAAGGCGAAGTCAGGCATGGTGCGGGAGTCGAAGTCCCCGCACTCGACGCCGACCTTCTGCGTTCGGGAAACCGAACGGGAAGTAGCGTCTGGTTCATGCTTACAACAAGCTGAACAATGCGACGGTACCGGCACAGACGCCGATCCCTCGCAAGGATGTGTTGTTGAACAACATGTCGGGTTGTACGCTGTACAGTGCACTGGATCTGGTAGACGGATACTACCAGATCCTGATGCGGGAGAGTGACATTCCTCTCACCGCAGTAAGCACCCCGAGCGGGATGCTCTGGGAGTGGCTAGTGATGCCACAGGGCTATCGAATGCCCCAGCGACGTTCAATCGTTTGGTCACATTGTTGTTCAGACCATTGCGTACGTTCGCACAGACGTACTTTGACGATTATTCGTCCATAGCCGTACCGAAGACGGCCAGACAGGTATGAAGGTACATTTGAAGCACCTCCGTCGAGTGTTTGAGGTCATGAGAGGCAACAAGCTCTATGCCACAACGACAAGTGCGTCTTTGCAGCTGAGGAGATAACGGCCCTCGGCTGCTTTGTCAGCAGGGTCGGCGTACGCGCCGATCCAGGAAAGGTCAAGGCCATAGCGGCTTGGCCGACCCCGAGGTCACAGAAAGACCTCCGGAAGTGGTTGGGTTTGGCCAACTATCCTCGCAAGTACAGCGCAAGGTACGCTGAACTTGCTCGACCCTTGTCGGATTTCGGATCTCTTAAAGAAAGATGCCGACTGGGTCTGGGAGCGACAGCACCAAGATGCTTTTGATAGCATCAAGGCGAGCTTACAGCAAGCGCCAGTCCTGGCCTTGCCGGACGAGAACAAGTCATTTAGCGTCGTCTGCGACGCTTCTGACTATGTAATAGGCTGTGCGCTGTTGCAGAAGGACGATGAAGGACACGAACGTGTCATCCCCTTCCAGTCTAAGCAGCTCAAGGCTGCTGACTAGATTTATCCCCTTCATGACAAGGAGCTACTTACAATGAAGTATGTTCTTGTCAAGTTTAGAGTTCATCTCTTAGACCTGAGGTCCTTTGGGATTTACTCTGATCACAGACCCTTGCGGACTGCCACCAACCCGTCGCATTTGTCGTAGTGAATGGTGAAGTGGCATTCATTCGGAATACTACTTCTGCATTACATACAAGCCGGGAAAGCTCAACACGCTTGCCGATGCTTTGTCGCGTCTACTTGACCATGGGGTATTCACGTAAGTCGGATCAAGACTGATTTATACGATCGGATACGATTAGCGTATCAAAAAACGGAACATTCACAGCACTGGTTCAAATTTTGTTCTAGGACAAGGATGCATAGGTCGATAGGCTCTCGCCTCGACAGCGGGCACAGCTCTATCGCAATAAGCTGGTCGATGGGTTACTCAACTATAGAGTAGACCCAGGATATCCTCCTCGGGTCTCCGTTTTGTGCGACGAGGATCTGAAGTATGACATACTTCTGGAGGCTCATGACTCGCCAATGGTTGATCATCTTGTCTGAGGGAAGACCTACCAAGTGGTCTCTCAGACATTCTGGCGGTCCCGTATGTATAAGTGGGTGGCACGCTATGTCAAGACATATGAAACTAAGAGGAATGGACTATGGTCGAGATATCACTTTGGGTGTTCTCATTGTGAGTTAGAAGTGGATACCCTGCATTGGGTGCATGTTGAAAGACTTTGCTAGGGAGTAATGGTTGATGATCAAGGCAACTGTTGAAGAGAACTCTCAGGAAAGGAACCCACGGTTTTTCCTGGGAAAGACTTTCGTATGCGTGCAACTTCAATTGGTGGCTGTGGCCAGTAGTTTAGAATGATCTACGTGGGTTTTACTGCTTGCGAAGCTTTACCCTACAACAACACTTAAGCAACATGAATCACAATCTCTTTTTACTCGCTCTACACAAGTTAGTTTAACTACTTTGCAGATTCTTCTCAGTTCACAGAGGTGAAGTGCTACGAGATCAACTTAAGGTTCTCGTAGAAACATGTCAGAGGGTGAAGACTTCGGGCCACGCCTCGGCTCCACTACAGAGCCTTCCTGTGCCAGCGGATTGCTGGAAGTCGATGAGTCTCGAATTCGTCTTCGCCCTACCGGTCGATAACAAGGGAAACACCGGCATTTTGGCGTTTGTGTGCCGTTTGAGCAAGATGGTGCATCTTGCTCCGGTACGTGACAACGTCACCGGGAAACAGGCTGCACAGCTGTTTCGCTATCATGGTCTGTCAGAAGCCACAGTCTCTGATCAAGACCCGCGCTTCACAGGGGCGTACTGGGACACCCTGTTCCAGCTTCTGGGAACTAAGTTGACGTTGTCAACTGCAGATCATCCGCAGACGGATGGCCAGATGGGGAGCATCAATTGTGTGCTCGAAGACACTCTGTGGAGCATCTGTGCTGAGGGACCTCGGTTCTGGTCGGACCAGCCGCCTATGGTCGAGTTTGCGCTCAACAATGCGGTACACGTATCGACAGGGTTTACCCCGTTCTACTTAAATGGGCTACGACACCCTCAGGTGCCGCTAACCTTGCGGGGAGGCACCGATGCCTCCAAAGTAAGTGGGAAAAGGCTCAGGAAGCCTTGTCCTCCCAGGTCTCGAATATTTATCCAGAGTCTTTAAAAAGACCATTGTCATCGTTTATAGATGGCAGGCTGACGCTAACCAACCGGTTTAGAGACGTAATGGCGTCGGCCCAGGACAAGGAAAATGAGTACTCGGACAGAAAAGGAAGAGGAAACTTAACTGTCTTAAACAAGGTGAATTTGTCCTATAAGACACTAAGACCTACCACTAACGGTGGTTAGCTCTGTGGAGAGCAACAAGTTGAAGCACCACTTCATCGGACCCTTTGCGGTCCTGGCCAGACATGGCACGGCTTACACCATTGACCTTCAGAAGTCAATGGCGACGCACCCGACATTCTACGTGGAGCGCCTTAAGCGGTACCATGATCCACAGGGTTCTTCTTCTCAGCTGGGGAAGACCCAGGCAAGCGCTCATCTGCTCAAATCGAGGCTGAGTCTCGTCTACAGCCGGAGCAGCTGGTGTCGAAACCAGTGAATGGAAAAACAGGCTGGTACCCACGCGAATCATACGAAGAGTTTGAGGGCGCCACATGGGAAGAGCTCCCGTAAGATCGATACCCATAAGCCGAGTGGTAGTAACATCCCTGCGGCTCATAAGAGGCAGACGAATGCGCACCTCATGGCTTAGGGCATCTAAGTCTCGACGAAGTTCCTTTAGGGCGGAAGCCGGAACTCGGTGGCCAACACGCCCGTGGAGCTCCCGGGTCTCACGCCCGAGAGCATTACATCTTGAGAAGAACGACATGTCCCTCCCCCTTCTTACCCGACAGGGAGGAGCTTGACATCCAGATCTAATCCCAAGGGCAATCTTGATCGTATCCACGCGATCTCCAAGCATGGACTTCATGACGCACGAGGGAATCAGCCGAGCCCCGACCCAAAGCTGAGGGTCCAGGAGTATGAGGGTGAGAAGGGGCCTCGTACTCAAACGCGTGTGAGGGCCCCTCCTGCCCTCCTTGATCGGAACGGCGAGCTCCACTTCCATGTAAAGCGGGTCGTCCGAGAGCGGTGATCTGGGGAAGCGTCAGCTGCTTGTGGAGAGGCGAAGGTATCCCTCGTCACAGAACTCGTGGGGGCCGGATGACTGGCTCCAGGCTGACTGCCCGAAGGCTGTTGAGATCTGGGATCAGAGACGACAGCCGAGTCTGCGGCTTCTCAGTCGCCTAACGGGGTACTGTCCCTGGATTAACGAAACCGTACCCGCGCCCACCATGAGCGTCGAACTTAGATTGTTTAAGTTCTTCTACCATAGAGTGGAGTTACCGCTTAGCAATTAAGTAGGCAATCTCAATTCGGAAATAACGCTGGCCCAAGACATAAGACAACCAGCGATCTTCTCGGTGTTTTTGCAACTCCTGAACTGTGAAGTTCTTTAACGAGTCCCATATCGAGAACAGATCTTCTTCCTGGAGTGGGTTGTAGTGGTTTTGGGTTGTACCCAACGGTACCCCCACATTGGGGAGAGTCCACCACGACCATCCAGTTTTTTCGGAGAGTTGCGATTTCCTTTGCCATCTACAAAGAGTGGCTCGTTCTGAACCAATGTACCCACATAGGCGTTGCGAGAAGTGCTCCCTTATTTAATGCCACGGGGAGATCGGAGCTTCGCCAAGAACGTTGGAGATCCAGTCTCCTCTTTCGGTAGATAGTATTCACCAGAATATACCGGCGTAGAAGAATCACAGGGTGTTACCTCTGAGGTGCCACATTGCTGAGTAGTTTGATAAAGCTCCTGCTACTCATCGAGATCCTTAGAAATCTCTCGGAGATTGGTTAAAACTCCACCCTCTTCCTCCTCTTAGAAATCAGAGTTCCCAAAAATATCGTGACAACCCTTTGGTAGAATGGACTCACGCAGAGGAGAGGCAGGAGCCACACGCTACTTAGCAGCAGCAGCGCTTCCTTCAGCTCACAATAGAAAAACCTCTTAAGGGGCTTGGGCTCGAGTATGACTTTCTTTCAAGGTCAGATTCTTAGCAGGCAAGCTCGTGATGGATTTCTCTGCCTCTGATGACTTGGCGTCATCCGCAGGGATATCCGAAGTTGCGAAGGCGTAGAATTTTCCCTGATCCCATGGTGTCATTATCGAACTCGAACCCTGTGTTCAGTGGATTATTGAATTCCAAGGAGTAAGCCTCAGAGCAGTGCTTCCGATAGGCGAACCGGGCATTAGACTGGTCGTTAGGCTACACGGAACGAGACCTCTTGCGTCGCGGGCTCCCTTTGGGAGCCGCAGCAACAGTCGAAGGCTTGCTAGCTGCGTGGGAAGCAGTCTTGCAGGCTTCCGTATGCGGACGTTGTCTGTCGACTTGGCCTTAGAAGTCTTCGACCTCGCGGTCTTAGAATTTGAAGGCGCCGAAGTGCCGTGGGTGCTTGCCTTCCTGGGCAACTTCAGAGAGGTTGACATGGAAACCTCGGTGTCTTGTACTAGCACAAAAGGCTTAGTGAAAGCCGCAAAGCCACAACGGTGGCTCGTCGATGGGTATTGACAAGAGAAGGTAAGAGCACGGTGCTGTCTTCCTGCCTCCTCATTGGTTGAGGGTGACCTCAATCTAAGTGGAGGATGTAACGGGGTTACATGAGGGGTATCCCTGATATGGTACCGCCTCTAGACGTAGATACATGTGACGATGTGCCTCTGAATTTTCTAGGCACACCCGCAGCTGCCCAGCCGGGACAACCCGTGCACACTGATTCGGACAAGAAATGATGGTTTTCGAGATGGGTATTGAGTGGGCCTCCTGGGCGATTTGATGGTTGGACTTTGGGGATGCAGATGTTCGGTTACGGAGAGGCTCACAGGTTGAAAGCGTATGCCCTGAATGGGTACCACATTCAGGATGCAATACCGACGCTCAGTCCGACCGCCGACTCCTTGACGGCAGGTATCCACGAGAAGGAAGGAAGTGCCCTCGGAGAATGTATCCCGAGGAGCAGCCTACCTTGACGGAGCCGAACATCACCCAAAACACCCTGAAACTCCAAGGTTTCCACAATTACGACCCTACCTACACATGTAAACCCCAAGACTGTCTCCCTCATCCTGAAAGTTCGATCGCCTACCGGATATGAAGACTCCATCCGAAGTTATGCCGTGTACCCCGAATGTACATCCCGAATGACAATACATCCTGAATGACCAAGCGACTGTCCAAGAACAAGATCGAAGCTCAAGTTGCTGAAGATAAGTTCAGTCCGGAAGTCAGTTTACTGACATTCAAGCAGAGTCAAGACAGTACGACCCAAGAGTATCGCAATCAGATGATTACACAGTGCCGGAACGAGACCAGTGCTGCCGATCTCAGAAGAGCCGAGACATCGCTGATGAGTGTATGCAGATCCAAGTTCGACGTGACATTCCAAGTATAATGAGACCAAGTCTACCCGAGTGTGACCTCACGAAGTAAAGGAAGACCGCCAAAGAAGTACCAAGACTACCAAGATTGAAGAAGAATTTAGAATGCCAAGAGGTAGAAGATAATTTTAAACAGAGTTTGATTTGCGTTGTGAAGTACAAGTGACTTCGAGGTCGCTTCGTATTGGGAAGCCTAAGTATCTTCGACGCACAGGCAACTTAGCGAGGTTGCCGTACTTTCTAACACATCTCGTCAAGGAAGGACTACCTGGAGGACCGCTCGAACTAGGAGGGCCCCAGAGTGAGGACGACCAAGGCCGCGCTAACTGCGTGATAACTCTCAACACGTTCAAGTCGAATTAACTTGGGGACCAGTGGGCTTGAACACTCGGAGTGATCCAGTTATTTTATTTGCTAAGTTGCTAGTGGACACTCCGAGTGTCCCTTGCATTTCATATTCATTTCCCTGCGATTTCAGGAGGTTTGGTAGTGATCACCCCTAGGATTTGACTGTTGATTACTGTGTGTTTAGGAAAGCCATTCTATTGTTTCCCTCGAGTATTTCGAGGGTGGTGCGCGTAGGGAATCCCGAAATGTGACGGGGTCACACGAGCACCTTGCTTGAGGAAGCGTGCTATTAAGAGTATACAAACTCTAAGTGAACGGCAGTTCACTAGTCCCTGGTCTGAGGGGACTTAATAGCCAGTTGAGAGTAGATTTTAGACTGATTTATTTATAGTTAATTAGGTCCATTTGGCCTGTAATACAAACTCCTAATTAACTATACTTTATCCTAATTATGCATATAAAAGGTAGGTTAATTACTATTGGTTGGCCCTCAGCCACCTCAACCTACGTGGCAGTAGTGTGGTCCACACCACAGTGTGGTCCACACCACTCCATCAGAGTATTAAAACAAATACTCACAGAAGTATATCAACTTCTAAAGGCGGTACCCTTTCTAGGGTACCCCTTCATGTAACCCCGTACATCCTCCCCCACTTAGGTTGGAAACACCCCCAACCAATGAGGAGCTAGGAAGAGAGCTCCGCTCTCTTTCCTGTCCTTGTCGATACCCATCGACGAGCCACCGTTGTGGCTTTGAGGCTTTCATTCAGCCTTTTCGCGCGCTCTAGGCACCCCGAGGTTTCCACGTCAACCTCCTTCAAGATGCCTAAGAAGGCAAGCACCCGCGGCGCTTCGGTGCCTTCCAAGTCTAAGACCGCGAGGTCGAAGACTGCTAAGACCAAGTCGAAAGACAAGGCCGCTCCGCGCAAGGAAGTCCGCAAGGCGGCTTCCGAGGCAGCCAGCAAGCGCACCGCTGCTGCTGCCAAGCAAGGAGGGAGTCCGCGACGCAGTCGCTCGCGCTCCCTATCACCCGACGATAGGCCGAACCCTCGGTTCGCCTATCGGGACCACAGTCCTGGGTCAGAGTCCCCGGATTTTAACATCCCTATGATCACGGGATCAGAGTCCGACTGAGACTCTCCTGGATCCGCTAAGGATCCATCTTCTGCTCAGGATGCTCCTTCACAGGACGCTCCTGCACAGGACGCTCCTTCACAGGACGCTCCTGCTGATGATGTTGAATCATCTGAGGCAAAGGCAGCTTCGACGAGCTCGCCTGCTAAGAGCCTTACCTTAGCCGAAGGTAAAGCTCGAGCCCAAGCTGCGAAAGCAGCTTCTCCAAAGCGGGCTGGTGAGGGTGCTGCTGCTGCTAAGAAGCGCGCAGGCCCTGGCTCTCCTACGTCAGAGCCTTCAATCGCTAAGGGATTCAAATCCCTGTTCGACTCCTCAGACGAAGAGGAAGAGGAGGGGGCTGTCTCCGATCCCCGAGAGATCTCCAATGATCTCGATGAGCAGCAAGAGCGTTATCAAACTGCTCAGCTGCAAGGCACTCCTGTGCCTCCCACGCCGGTGTATCCTCGCGGATACTACACACCGGATGCGGTCTGGGTCTTCCATGTTTTTGGAGCACCTCAAGGCCCCTCGTGGTCTTAACCATGGGCGCACTTCGCGTGGCGCCTATGAGCGTGCCTTGGTTCAGGACGAACCGCTCTTTGTCAACGACATCGAGGCCGCTAGGTGTGTGCTGCTTGCACCACACCGAATTCCTCTCAAGGAATTTACGAGTCTCCGGAAGAAACCGGAAGACCGTGGTGGGCTCTTCCCCGTGTGGGGGTACCCTTGGGTACAGCCAGAACACCGTAACCCAGACCCAGGCAGAAGACCTGTTCTGGAGATGGGGTTCTCTAAAGAACTTTACCGTTCAGGAGTTGAAAGAACTCCGGGAAGATCGCCTGCTGTCCTATGTCGTGGACCAGCGCGATCTTCGTATTGAGTTTGCCCACTTAGTCGCTAAGCGGCAACTCCACTCCGTCATGAAGGGACTTAGACAGCATTCTAAGTCCAGCGCTCAAGATGAGCGCGGGTACGGTTCCGTCAACCCAGGGACCGTACACGGCTGAGAAGCCGCGGACTATTTACGCCCCGACTGTTGTGTCTGATCCCTCCCAGATCTCAACAGGCTTCGGGCAGTCAACCCGAGCCGGTCTTCCGGCTCCCACTAGTTCTGTGACGAGGGGTAACCTCGCAACTTCACAAGCAGCTGGCGCTTCCCAGAACGCTGTCGCTCTTGGACGACTCGCTCCACATGGTAGTGGGACTCGCCGTTCCGTTCCGATCAAGGAAGGCAGGAGGAGCTCTTGCACGTGTTTGAGTACGAGGCTCCTTCTCACCCTCTCCTTCTGAACCCTTAACGTCGGGTCGGGACTCGGTGGGGTCCCTGTTAAGCGACGAGGTCCGTCAGCTTCGAGATCGCGTTTATGCGATCGAGATAGCCCTTGGGATTGGACCTGGTGGTCAGGCTGCCTCTCAGGCTGGCAAGCCGGGGGCCCTTGAGGTCCTTCGTCAGGACTTGGACGCTCTTGGTCGTGAGACTCGGGCGCGTTGACCGCCGAGCTCCGGCTGCTGCCTTGAAGGAGCTCCGTCGAGGCTTAGACGTTCTAAGCCATGAGGTGCATGGTCGAATGCCCTCTTATGAGCCGCAGGGGTATTCGTACCCCTCGACTTATGGGTATAGCTCTTACCCAAGCTCTTCCCATTCGGTACCGTCATACCCTTCGTATGACTCGCGTGGGTACCAGCCTGCGTTCTACTCGCAGGCTTCGACACCGGCAGCTCCGGTTGTCCAGAGAGCTCAGCCTCGTTTCGAGGAGGTGAGTTCTCACCTTGGTCTTCCTCCGTCCGAGAAGGAAGACCCAGCGGATCGTGATACCGCTTAAGACGCCCCACGTAGAACGTCGGGTGCGTCGCCATTGACTTTGGGAGGTCAATGGTATACGCCGCCCCATGTCTGGCCAGGACCGCAAAGGGTCCGATGAAGCGGTGCTTCAACTTGTTGCTCTCAACAGAGCTAACCACCTTTAGCGGTAGGTTCTTAGTGTCTAGTAGGACTAAGTCCCCTTTTCTAAACACGTTTAAGGTTCCTCTACTTTTTGTATCAGAGTACTCCTTTTGTCTGTCTTGGGCTGATGCCAGCATCGCATCTCTAACCCGGCTGATTAGCGTCAGCCTATTGTCGATAAACGACGACAACTGTCTTTTTAAAGACTCGGGCTCAATTTCTGAGACCTGGGAGGAAAAGGCTTTCCGAGCCTCTCCCCCACTTACGATGGAGGCCACGGTGCCTCCCCGCAAGGTTAGCGGCACCTGGGGGTGTCGTAACCCATTCAAGTAGAACGGGGTAAACCCCGTTGATGCGTGTACCGCATTGTTGAGTGCAAACTCAACCATAGGAAGCTGGTCCGACCAGGACCGAGGTGCTTCCGCACAGATACTGCGCAGAGTATCTTCGAGCACGCGGTTGACGCGCTCCGTCTGACCATCCGTCTGCGGATGATCTGCAGTTGACATCGTCAACTTCGTTCCCAACAATTGGAACAGGGTGTCCCAGAACGCACCCGTGAAACGCGGTTTCTGTCCGAGACTATGGTCTCTGGTAGACCATGATAGCGAAACACGCTACCTAGGAACAGCTGTGCAGCTTGTTTCCCGGTGACTTGTCACGTACCGGATCACGACGCACCATCTTGCTCAAACGACAGACAAACACCAAAATTCCGGTGTTGCCCTTGTCATCGACCGGCAGACCGAAGACGAAGTCGACACTCATCGACGTCCAGCAATCCGCTGGCACAGGAAGGCACTGCAGTGGAGCCGAGGCGTGGCCCGAAGGTTTCACCCTCTGACATGTTTCACATGTCTTGACATAGTGTGCCACCCACTAATACATGCGGGGCCACCAAAATGTCTGAGAGACCATTTGGTAGATCTTCTCTCGGCCAAGTTGGCCACTTATCGACACATCATGTGCCTCTAGAAGTATGTCATACTTCAGATTCTCGTCGTTTGGAACGACAACCCGAGGAGGATCTCCAGGGTCGACTCTGTAGTGGAGTAACCCATCGGCCGGCTCATAACGATGGAGCTGCGACCGCTGTTGAGGCGAAAGCCTGTCGACTTTGGCGTCCTTGCCATCGGACAAGAACTGCACCAGTGGTGTGTAGTTCTCGTCCTTCTGATACGCTAAGCGTATCCGATCGTACAGATCTGTCGTGACCCGACTGACATGAGCTAGCTCATAGTCAGGTCGACGCGACAGTGCATCGGCAAGCACGTTGAGCTTGCCCGGCTTGTATTCAACGCGGAAGTTGTATTCCGCGAAGAATGACAGCCACCTCGCCATCCGCTGCGACAGATGCGGCGAGTTGGTGGCGGTCCGCAAGGACGCGTGATCAGTATAGATCACAAAGGGCCTCGTGCCCAGAGAGATGAACTCTAAATTTGACAAGAGCATACTTCATTGCAAGTAGCCCTTGTCATGAACGGGATAGTTCCGTTCGGCAGCCTTCAGCTGCCTGGACTGGAAGGAGATGACACGTTCGTGTCCTTCATCGTCCTTCTGCAACAGCGCACAGCCTATTACATAGTCAGAAGCGTCGCAGACGACGCTAAATGACTTGTTCTCGTCCGGCAAGGCCAGGACTGGCGCTTGCTGTAAGCTCACCTTGATGCTATCAAAAGCATCTTGGTGCTGTCGCTCCCAGACCCAGTCGGCATCTTTCTTTAAGAGATCCGAATCCGACAAGGGTCGAGCAAGTTCAGCGTACCTTGCGCTGTACTTGCGAGATAGTTGGCCAAACCCAACCACTTCCGGAGGTCTTTCTGTGACCTCGGGGTCGGCCAAGCCGCTATGCCTTGACCTTCCCTGGATCGGCGCGCACGCCGACCCTGCTGACAAAGCAGCCGAGGGCCGTTATCTCCTCAGCTGCAAAGACGCACTTGTCGTGTTGGCATAGAGCTTGTTGCCTCTCATGACCTCAAACACTCGACGGAGGTGCTTCAAATGTACCTTCATACCTTCTGGCCGTCTTCGGTACGGCTATGGACGAATAATCGTCAAAGTACGTCTGTGCGAACGTACGCAATGGTCTGAACAACAATGTGACCAACGATTGAACGTCGCTGGGGCATTCGATAGCCCCTGTGGCATCGCTAGCCACTCCCAGAGCATCCCGCTCGGGGTGCTTACTGCGGTGAGAGGAATGTCACTCTCCCGCATCAGGATCTGGTAGTATCCGTCTACCAGATCCAGTGCACTGTACAGCGTACAACCCGACATGTTGTTCAACAACACATCCTTGCGAGGGATCGGCGTCTGTGCCGGTACCGTCGCATTGTTCAGCTTGTTGTAAGCGTGAACCAGACGCCACTTCCCGTTCGTTTCCGAACGCAGAAGGTCGGCGTCGAGTGCGGGGACTTCGACTCCCGCACCATGCCTGACTTCGCCTTTCGGCGAAGAAGGCATCTATGACCTCGCACTGCTCGCGAGGTAGAGGCCACTGCCTCGTGACACAATTCTTTGTGCCAGGCACGAGGTCAATCTCGTGCCGAACTCCCCGATCCGGTGGGAGTTGGGATGGTGGGTGCTTCGACACCACATCCGAGTATTCCTTCACGAGAGGATACACTGGATCCTCTGGGTTCTTGAGAATCTCAGAACCCAAGCGCGTTGCGCGCTGCTTCGTGAACCCCTCCAGGACATCCTCGTCCATTACGGAGGAAGAGTTCATTCTTCAGGAGAGGTCTCCGGCTTCAGGAGCACCATCTCCGCAATCTCTTCGGCCTTCAACTCGGCCAGGAAGTCCTTCATGGACAATTCCTCGAGGTTCGGCAGCGCCGACACCTCTGGCAGTGCCTCCAGATGGACGGCACCTGCCTTCACTTGACGACCGGACACGCCGTCGAAGACATGGCATTGTTCTTCGACCGGCCGTGCCGGTGGAGTCTCAGACTCCGAGTGTGGTACTTGGTTATCCACACGGGAGGTGCTCAACGACACCTCCGCCCTCGTACTGGTCTTCTTGACCCCGCGTGGAACTTCGTTACCCACGCTAGAGACACACGCAGCGCTCTCATTCTTCTTGGTCTCTTCGACCATGCGTGGAACTATGTTACTCCGCCGGAGGCTCCCTCAGCGTCCTCCTCAGCAGCCTCTGCCGCTTGCGGAACCACGTTATCTGCCTGTGAACCTATGTTACCCACCTGTGAATCTATGTTACTCACACAGGAGACGCCTTCAGCGCTCTCCTCAGCAGCCTCTGCTGCTTGCGACCAATGTTACCCGCCTGGTCAGTGCCGCCCGGCACTGCCACAGTCGAAGCACATACGGCGCGACGTCTCTCAGCGTTGAGACTTGCCGTCGTGGCAATCCCACACGCTTGGCAATGAGCCTTGGTCTCATGACCGGTTGCGAGGCTCATAGCAACATCTTCGTTGGAGTCCGTGACTCCCAGTACTTCTTCGGGCGCATAAGCGCCTTGGCGACCATCCCTGGCGCCCCAGTTCCGGACAGAGGTGGGAACATTACTCACCAAAGCTCTGTCGGAGACTGCAGGCCGGCTAGCCCCAATGGCTTTGCCGCGCCAATCGATCCAGGGCTCGTGCTTTTCGAGCCACGGCATGCCCAGGATCAAGTCGTACTTGTCCATGTCTAGGACAAGAACGACTCCGTGCTGTCAAAGTCTTCAAACTTTACAGCCAGGTCCATACGGACCCCAGGTATGTTAACCACCGTACCATCGGCCAGTCTCGCCGAGACCTGGCCCCTGCCTTTGCTTTCTCTCAAAGCATCGGCATACTTGTCGCCATTCCGCGCGACCGACTGGCGTCGAGCAAAGTTCGTCGACGCCCCAGAGTCAATCAGGACTCTAAAGGGATCTCCATATCCCCGTACACTTGCGTGTACCACGAGCAGTCCGCCGCTGCTCTTTCTCGTCTCGAGAGCACCCAGGCTCTCAGGGGCTAAGCCTCCATGGCGTGCGCCGACCGCACTCCTACCATGGGGACTTAGATCTTCCCCAGTAGGGCGCCCCGCCCCTACTGCGACCCCAGTTCCCCTGGCTCTTGGTTCATGGCTTCTGCCACTGGCCCCTCGAGCCCCTAGGTTTGGAAGGGAACTTCCTTTGCCCTCCCGCAGGGCAGGCACGTTGCATGTGCCCGAGCTTCCCACATCCGTAGCAACGGATGGAGCTCTGTACGGCCGTACCCAGTTCCATGGGTACCGGCCCGGTGCTAGCTCCAGCTGCTGGAGCTCCTTGCACTGCGCCTGATGACGCATTGTGGCCTTGCCACACCGACGTAGGAGTACGAGCCTGTCGGTGGCTGTACTCCTCTTGGAGGGCGATCTGTATCGCCTCCTCCATAGTGTTCGCGTGCACGCGGAACAACTGTGTGCGGGATGGGCCCACCTTCAGGCCATCCATGAACACTGTCACCTTGATGTGTTCAGGTAGGGGGTTCCCTACCGGAGATGCAGCGAGCCTCGCATCTCCTGGATGTACTCATGCAGCTCACGCTTCCCTTGTTTACAGGCAAGGAAGCGCGAGCGCTGGCGATACTCGTAGTTCGCCGAAGGAAGGCGGCTCTAAGCTGTTGGCACAGCTGAGCCCAGGTTGTGAAACAACCCGGCGTTGTCGCTTCGCGCGTGTACGCCCAGGTCTTCGCCCGACCTCCTAGGTTGGATAGGCGAAAGCGACCCGAAGTCGCTCGGTCGAGATCAGAGCCGCATCCATCGCGAGCTCTACCTCTCTGACCCAGAAGTGGAGGTTCTCACCCTCCTTTCCCTCATAAGGATTAACCTTAAGCCTCAACGGCTTAGGTTGGGCTGGCTTCATCTCAGCCACGGGGGTCTGCAGCCCCTGTACGTGGGCGATAAGCCCTCTCTCGTACGTGTCGAACGCCTCAATGCGTTTGACCTGCTCAACCGGCGTAGCAGCCACCAAGCTTCGGAGGGCATCTCCTCCAAAGATGCCCACCATTTTCCGGACCGACTCAAACCGAACATCGGTCAAATGAGGGAATTCCTCTCGATCCATCTTGACTCACTGGTTGAGCCCGCAGAGATTTCAGGTAGTCCAATCTGCCCATGTAGACATGGATTGACTACAAATGCTACCAAGTGTGACGGGGTCACACGAGCACCTTGCTTGAGGAAGCGTGCTATTAAGAGTATACAAACTCTAAGTGAACGGCAGTTCACTAGTCCCTGGTCTGAGGGGACTTAATAGCCAGTTGAGAGTAGATTTTAGACCGATTTATTTATAGTTAATTAGGTCCATTTGGCCTGTAATACAAACTCCTAATTAACTATACTTTATCCTAATTATGCATATAAAAGGTAGGTTAATTACTATTGGTTGGCCCTCAGCCACCTCAACCTACGTGGCAGTAGTGTGGCCCACACCACTCCATCAGAGTATTAAAACAAATACTCACAGAAGTATATCAACTTCTAAAGGCGGTACCCTTTCTTAGGGTATGTAACGGGGTTACATGAAAGGGGTACCCCAGAAAGGGTACCGCCTTTAGAAGTTGATATACTTCTGTGAGTATTTGTTTTAATACTCTGATGGAGTGGTGTGGGCCACACTACTGCCACGTAGGTTCGGTGGCTGAGGGCCAACCAATAGTTTTAAACCTACCTTTTATATGCATAATTAGCTTAAAGTATAGTTAATTAGGAGTTTGTATTACAGGCCAAATGAACCTAATTAACTATAAATAAATCAGTCTATAATCTACTCTAAACTGGCTATTAAGTCCCCCCAGACCAGGGACTAGTGAACTGCCGTTCACTTAGAGTTTGTATACTCTTAATAGCACGCTTCCTCAAGCAAGGTGCTCGTGTGACCCCGTCACACTTGGTAGCACTTGTAGTCAATCCACACCTACGCGGGGGTAGATGACTACCTGAATCCTCTGTGGCTCCTACAAGGTAAGCCAGGATGGATAGAGGGGAGTTTCCCTCATTTGACCGACTCTCAGTTTGAGTCGGTCCGGAAGATGGTGGGCATCTTTGGAGGAGATGCCCTCCGAAGCTTGGCGGCTGCTACGCCGGCCGAGCAGTCGAACGCATCGAGGCGTCGACACGTACGAGAGAGGGCTAATCGCCCACGTAAAGGG
>VOQZ01002287.1:0-5000 GCA_008079305.1 Phytophthora palmivora
TTGTTGTTTGTTGTTTGTTTGGTGTTGGTGTGGGTTAAGAGAAGGTGCTCCCAAATAGTCTAGGCGGTTAGGATACGTGGCTTTCACCCACGCGACCCGGGTTCGAGTCCCGGTTTGGGAATTTATTTCTGCCGTCGCCCGCACCGCATTGCCGCTGGTTTTGTCCATGGACACGACTCGTTGCTGCTTTGGCTGCTGCTGGAGTCTCCTCTTGCTGTCATACGTTGTCGTAGTGCGAGATCCGTGTGTGGATGTCCGAGCGGAGAGACGTCAGTGGCGACTGCTCGTGCGTGAGTGGTGGTGGTATGGTGTTGTTTTGTTAGTTGTTGTTTGTTGTTTGTTGTGTTGTTTATTGTTTGTTTTGATGTTGTTTGTTGTTGTTTGTTTGTTGGTGTGGGTTAAGAGAAGGTGCTCCCAAATAGTCTAGGCGGTTAGGATACGTGGCTTTCACCCACGCGACCCGGGTTCGAGTCCCGGTTTGGGAATTTATTTTCTGCCGTCGCCCGCACCGCATTGCCGCTGGTTTTGTCCATGGACACGACTCGTTGCTGCTTTGGCTGCTGCTGGAGTCTCCTCTTGCTGTCATACGTTGTCGTAGTGCGAGATCCGTGTGTGGATGTCCGAGCGAGAGACGTCAGTGGCGACTGCTCGTGCGTGAGTGGTTGGTATGGTGTGTGATTGATTGAGCAAGTCCGCGATGCGATGGTATCGATGATGGCGGGTGTGTGGTGGTGGTATGGTGTTGTTTGTTTGTTGTTGTTTGTTGTGTTTGTTGTTGTTGTTTGTTGTTGTTTGTTGTTGTTGTTGTTTGTGTTGTTGTGTGTTGTTGTTGTTTGTTGTGTTTGTTGTTGTTTGGTGTTGGTGTCGGTTAAGAGAAGGTGCTCCCAAATAGTCTAGGCGGTTAGGATACGTGGCTTTCACCCACGCGACCCGGGTTCGAGTCCCGGTTTGGGAATTTATTTTCTGCCGTCGCCCGCACCGCATTGCCGCTGGTTTTGTCCATGGACACGACTCGTTGCTGCTTTGGCTGCTGCTGGAGTCTCCTCTTGCTGTCATACGTTGTCGTAGTGCGAGATCCGTGTGTGGATGTCCGAGCGGAGAGACGTCAGTGGCGACTGCTCGTGCGTGAGTGGTGGTGGTATGGTGTGTGATTGATTGAGCAAGTCCGCGATGCGATGGTATCGATGATGGCGGGTGTGTGGTGGTGGTATGGTGTTTGTTTGTTGTGTTGTTGTTGTTGTTGTTTGTTTTTGTTTGTTGTTGTTTGTTGTTGTTTGTGTTTGTTGTTTTGTTGTTGTTGTTGTTTGTTGTTTTTGTTGTTGTTTGTGTTGGTGTCGGTTAAGAGAAGGTGCTCCCAAATAGTCTAGGCGGTTAGGATACGTGGCTTTCACCCACGCGACCCGGGTTCGAGTCCCGGTTTGGGAATTTATTTTCTGCCGTCGCCCGCACCGCATTGCCGCTGGTTTTGTCCATGGACACGACTCGTTGCTGCTTGGCTGCTGCTGGAGTCTCCTCTTGCTGTCATACGTTGTCGTAGTGCGAGATCCGTGTGTGGATGTCCGAGCGGAGAGACGTCAGTGGCGACTGCTCGTGCGTGAGTGGTGGTGGTATGGTGTGTGATTGATTGAGCAAGTCCGCGATGCGATGGTATCGATGATGGCGGGTGTGTGTGGTGGTATGGTGTTTGTTTGTTTGTTGTGTTTGTGTTGTTTGTTGTTGTTGTTTGTTGTTGTTTGTTGTTGTTTGTTGTTTGTTGTTGTTGTTTGTTGTTGTTGTTTGTTGTTGTTTGTTGTTGTTTGGTGTTGGTGTGGGTTAAGAGAAGGTGCTCCCAATAGTCTAGGCGGTTAGGATACGTGGCTTTCACCCACGCGACCCGGGTTCGAGTCCCGGTTTGGGAATTTATTTTCTGCCGTCGCCCGCACCGCATTGCCGCTGGTTTTGTCCATGGACACGACTCGTTGCTGCTTTGGCTGCTGCTGGAGTCTCCTCTTGCTGTCATACGTTGTCGTAGTGCGAGATCCGTGTGTGGATGTCCGAGCGGAGAGACGTCAGTGGCGACTGCTCGTGCGTGATGTGGTGGTGGTATGGTGTTTATTGTTGTTAGTTGTTGTTGGTGTTTGTTGTTGTTGTTTATTGTTTGTTTGATGTTGTTTGTTGTTGTTTGTTGTTGGTGTGGGTTAAGAGAAGGTGCTCCCAAATAGTCTAGGCGGTTAGGATACGTGGCTTTCACCCACGCGACCCGGGTTCGAGTCCCGGTTTGGGAATTTATTTTCTGCCGTCGCCCGCACCGCATTGCCGCTGGTTTTGTCCATGGACACGACTCGTTGCTGCTTTGGCTGCTGCTGGAGTCTCCTCTTGCTGTCATACGTTGTCGTAGTGCGAGATCCGTGTGTGGATGTCCGAGCGGAGAGACGTCAGTGGCGACTGCTCGTGCGTGAGTGGTGGTGGTATGTGTTTATTGTTGTTAGTTGTTGTTTGTTGTTTGTTGTTGTTGTTTATTGTTTTGTTTGTTGTTGTTTGTTGTTGTTTGTTGTTGGTGTGGGTTAAGAGAAGGTGCTCCCAAATAGTCTAGGCGGTTAGGATACGTGGCTTTCACCCACGCGACCCGGTTCGAGTCCCGGTTTGGGAATTTATTTTCTGCCGTCGCCCGCACCGCATTGCCGCTGGTTTTGTCCATGGACACGACTCGTTGCTGCTTGGCTGCTGCTGGAGTCTCCTCTTGCTGTCATACGTTGTCGTAGTGCGAGATCCGTGTGTGGATGTCCGAGCGGAGAGACGTCAGTGGCGACTGCTCGTGCGTGAGTGGTGGTGGTATGTGTGTGATTGATTGAGCAAGTCAGCGATGCGATGGTATCGATGATGGCGGGTGTGTGGTGGTATGGTGTGTTGTTTGTTGTTGTTGTTTGTTGTTGTTGTTTGTTGTTTGTTGTTTGTTGTTGTTGTTTGTTGTGTTTGTTGTTGTTTGTTGTTGTTGTTGTTGTTGTTGTTTGTTGTTGTTTGTTTGTTTGTTGTTGTTTGTTGTTGGTGTCGGTTAAGAGAAGGTGCTCCAAATAGTCTAGGCGGTTAGGATACGTGGCTTTCACCCACGCGACCCGGGTTCGAGTCCCGGTTTGGGAATTTATTTTCTGCCGTCGCCCGCACCGCATTGCCGCTGGTTTTGTCCATGGACACGACTCGTTGCTGCTTTGGCTGCTGCTGGAGTCTCCTCTTGCTGTCATACGTTGTCGTAGTGCGAGATCCGTGTGTGGATGTCCGAGCGGAGAGACGTCAGTGGCGACTGCTCGTGCGTGAGTGGTGGTGGTATGGTGTTTATTGTTGTTGTTTGTTGTTGTTGTTTGTGTGTTGTTTGTTGTTGTTTTGTTGTTTTTTGTTGTTGTTTGTTGTTGGTGTCGGTTAAGAGAAGGTGCTCCCAAATAGTCTAGGCGGTTAGGATACGTGGCTTTCACCCACGCGACCCGGGTTCGAGTCCCGGTTTGGGATTTTATTTTCTGCCGTCGCCCGCACCGCATTGCCGCTGGTTTTGTCCATGGACACGACTCGTTGCTGCTTTGGCTGCTGCTGGAGTCTCCTCTTGCTGTCATACGTTGTCGTAGTGCGAGATCCGTGTGTGGATGTCCGAGCGGAGAGACGTCAGTGGCGACTGCTCGTGCGTGAGTGGTGGTGGTATGGTGTTTTATTGTTGTTAGTTGTTTGTTTGGTTGTTTTGTTTTGTTGTTTATTGTTTGTTTGATGTTGTTTGTTGTTGTTTTGTGGTGTGGGTTAAGAGAAGGTGCTCCCAAATAGTCTAGGCGGTTAGGATACGTGGCTTTCACCCACGCGACCCGGGTTCGAGTCCCGGTTTGGGAATTTATTTTCTGCCGTCGCCCGCACCGCATTGCCGCTGGTTTTGTCCATGGACACGACTCGTTGCTGCTTTGGCTGCTGCTGGAGTCTCCTCTTGCTGTCATACGTTGTCGTAGTGCGAGATCCGTGTGTGGATGTCCGAGCGGAGAGACGTCAGTGGCGACTGCTCGTGCGTGAGTGGTGGTGGTATGGTGTGTGATTGGTTGAGCAAGTCAGCGATGCGATGGTATCGATGATGGCGGGTGTGTGGTGGTGGTATGGTGTTTGTTTGTTTGTTGTTGTTTGTTGTTTGTTGTTTTGTTTGTTGTTGTTGTTGTTGTTTGTTGTTTGTTGTTGTTGTTTGTTGTTTGTTGTTGTTGTTTGTTGTTTGTTGTTTGTTGTTGTTGTTTATTGTTTGTTTGTTGTTGTTTTTTGTTGTTTGGTGTTGGTGTCGGTTAGAGAAGGTGCTCCCAAATAGTCTAGGCGGTTAGGATACGTGGCTTTCACCCACGCGACCCGGGTTCGAGTCCCGGTTTGGGAATTTATTTTCTGCCGTCGCCCGCACCGCATTGCCGCTGGTTTTGTCCATGGACACGACTCGTTGCTGCTTTGCTGCTGCTGGAGTCTCCTCTTGCTGTCATACGTTGTCGTAGTGCGAGATCCGTGTGTGGATGTCCGAGCGGAGAGACGTCAGTGGCGACTGCTCGTGCGTGAGTGGTGGTGGTATGGTGTGTGATTGATTGAGCAAGTCCGCGATGCGATGGTATCGATGATGGCGGGTGTGTGGTGGTGGTATGGTGTTGTTTGTTTGTTGTTGTTTGTTGTTGTTGTTGTGTTGTTTGTTGTTGTTTGTTTTGTTGTTTGTTGTTTGTTGTTGTTGTTTGTTGTTGTTGTTTGTTGTTGTTTGTTGTTGTTTGGTGTTGGTGTCGGTTAAGAGAAGGTGCTCCCAAATAGTCTAGGCGGTTAGGATACGTGGCTTTCACCCACGCGACCCGGGTTCGAGTCCCGGTTTGGGAATTTATTTTCTGCCGTCGCCCGCACCGCATTGCCGCTGGTTTTGTCCATGGACACGACTCGTTGCTGCTTTGGCTGCTGCTGGAGTCTCCTCTTGCTGTCATACGTTGTCGTAGTGCGAGATCCGTGTGTGGATGTCCGAGCGGAGAGACGTCAGTGGCGAC